>ARYC01001935.1:0-13306 GCA_000711775.1 Oxytricha trifallax
TTTTTTTCAATAAAAACTCTATCAAACTATTGAAGGAGTTTTGAGATTTCGAATAGCTTAAACTTTTAGGTACTTAAATTTTATTATTCCTATAAATTCGAAATTTTTTATTTAATCATTTGCTTAATTTAATTAATCAAACAATCGAGTAACTTTACTTTATCAAACTTAATTTTCATTAAAAATTATTTAAAGTGTAAATTATTAACACCTTAAACTTAGGACTGAAAATCTCATATTTGATTTTTATTTAAATATTGGGGGGAGCTTTCTACTCCAAAAATTTAAATGCCCCACATATTATATAAAATTTTTATAAATTAGTCGAAATATTTATTATATTAATTTATGATCTAATTATTAATAATTAGCATCCAAAATCATTTTTATCTATTAAAGATTTCAAATTTATTGAAAAACACATTAAATTGTACAAATTCAATTATTTTTTAATTTAGTTACACTCAATTTTGATTGATTAGTTAAAAATTTTTATTTAATATTCAAATATTTATTTGAATTTGTATCAAATTACCAAATTTTGTTCCACACAAAAGTCATAATATATGACTCAAGAGTCAAAGATATGTAAAATCTTACAATTCTATTAAGAAATATATAGAGAACAACTCTAAGCAATCTAACTCAATATATAGATATATATATATATATATATATATATATGAAAACTTATCATCCAGTAATTTAAATTTAGAATATTGTTCTTAGAGCACTTAGCATTCTCTAGAGAAAATGTTAAAAATATCTAGGGATATCCTTCCCACAAAACCGGAATTTTAATAAATTCCAAATTTATGAGAGAAATTCCAGTTGAAACTATGTTTTTAAAACTGGAATTCCAGATCTGTGAAAATGTTTTAGATTTAGATAAGATATTCCAAATCTAAAAATGGAGCATACCAGAGACAAATATGATATTGCTTTTCAATTTGTATGGAAAAAATAATTATAAATTAAGAAATTTTTTATTTTTTTTAATATTCTTAAATTAAAGTATTATATGTTTATAATAATATTTTTGAAATAATATTTTTCAATTTTGCAAATATTTTTTTAAGTAATTTTTTAATATAAAATTCAATTGATAAAAAAATTAAAAAAATTGAGGATTTTCATGATATATTTTGTCAAATTATTTAAGGCATAGTATAGGAAAATAAAATGCAAATATTAATATAGAGTATATATCATTTTTAAAAAAAAAATTTAGACATAATCGACTATACTAGAACTGGACTGGACTGGACTGTCTTTTGATAAGCCAAAACAACTTTAAAATTATAAAATAAATATACTTATAAAAGAGTAAAATTATTTTAATAGGATGAATTGAAAATCTAATTAACTTTATATTAAATTGGTTTATACTTTTAACTAAACAATTAAATAAATAAAAAGCTAAGTTAATTTGGATTTGAACATGCCGATGCAAGATTTATACAAGTATATGTACAAAGCTGATTAAGTAACTAAAAGAATATTAACTAAGATAAAGTTTTTCAAATTTATTTTACTTAAAATAAAGTAATTTACTTTTCTAATCATCCATTATTAACCTTTGAATTTTACTAATGGATTGCTAATTTATTATTGCAAAAAATCCTCTAGGATCTGAGTTAAAATTAAGCTTCTTCATAATGGAAGTCAAAAAAATAAATGAAGAAGTTAAATAATTATTTTAATATCTGCAAATTTAAAGATCATACGTAAAATAAATACAATACAGTATAATGTTTAGTAATAAGAGGTATAAATAAAAAACTATTAAATTATGAAACTATCACTGATAACAACAAAAGTGTTCAATTTTTAATAGATCGCTAAATTCTTTAATTAATAAATGATAAATGTTTATTTCTGAATTATATATCATATGAATTCTAAAAATTTTAAATATATAGGGTCCTATATAATTCTATAACAAAGTCACAGTTATTTATGAAGGATTCTTAAACTAAACTGCTCATTTATGTTTTTAAAAAAATAAAAAACAAAAGTTAAGTATTTCTATGTAATATTTAAAATGGGAACAATTAAAATATTTATAATCTTAAGGTTTTTAAAAAGTAATTTTTATATATTATTTAATAAAGAAATATTAAAATATTTTGAAATTATTAAGATTTAAAGAAGTTAAAAAACTAAGAGTTTTTATCTTGGAAAATTTATAAATTTAAAAAATATCTAAATTTTATTAATTAATTAAAATCTAATTTAATTATTTGTGCTGATTAGCAAAAACTTTTCCAGATCTAAATCTGGAATAAATTAAAAGTTTTTTATTTCCAGAATTAAATCTGGAATTTTTTTACAGATCTAGAACATCTATCAAATCTGGGTTTAAGAAAATTTAGGTTTTGTGGGGGTGGCTTCCGTATCTATATTTATGTATATTCTATCTATGTTTGAAACCTTAATTATACTATATTTAAAGTGTGTTTAACTAAATTTTTAAAATTAGTTTTAATAAAAATGCTTAATACATGCCTTAAAAGCACTCAAACATTCAGTGTGTATAAACAGACTTTTTAACCAAAACTGAATGTATTGATTAAAAACTATTAATTTAGCATTGTTGTGAATTTTCAATTAGACAAAGAATAAATCTAAACCTTGAAAATTATATATTAGAAAGTTAGAAAATATATGGTTATGATAATTATAAATTGTGATCTTTATGTTTCTAATAAATTTTATTTGCAAATAATATAAATTTGAATGTTGGGGCAAGAAACTTCACCTAAATATTTTATTTATAAATTGAGTTAGTCTTTGAGGAAGCTTGCATCAGTTTGATTTATCTCTTGATCTACTAAATTCCTAAATGATTCAATCCTTCCATCTTCAATTAATTTAATATTTATAAGAGCTAATTTCTGATTATTTAATTAAATTCAACGCTACAATTAAAAAAATAAATTAAAAAACAAAATCCTATTAATTTAGATACATACAAAATTATACAAAAAGATTTATCAAACAATAAAACATCAAATTAATTGATTTGATCCATTTGTTAATTAAATTATATCTAGTAAACTTAAAGTTTTTAATATTTTTCAAAAATATTATATTAGTTATTGATTAAAATTAAATTAGTAAATTAATTAATTATAATTCAAGATTATCGTTTCTGATGTCTTGTTATTTCTATATCCTCTATATTCCAATTAAATATTAATTTAATTTATCTGAATTTAGTGTTATATAACCATTCTTTTTAAATTATAATTTATAAAGCATTAAATAATATGAAAATTATTATATTGATAAATTTTCTTTCTTAAGCAAATATCTAAAATTTGAAGTAAATATATATGCTATATAAAAATATTCATGAATAAATTTAATTTAGGAAATATATTATAGTTAATTAAATAATTAAAATTGTGTAAATTAGCATAGAAAATATTGTACTTTTTTGAAAGAGAATTTAAAATCAGGTGGATTTTACTATTGGCGGTACTCCTCTATGATATCCCAAGAGCGAGTAAACTGCATTAATCTTTGGTGATTTGTATAATTTATTTTTTGTTAAAATCCAAATCGAGTTATCTCCTCCCAGGGATGTTATAAAGGGGTATTACCAAAAATAGAATTCATCTGATATAAATTCTCTTTCAAACAAGTACCAAATCGTCTAGTTTTAAACAAAGTTATCTGCCATGATTTTATTTATTTAAATTAATTATTACTAATATATTTCCCAAATTAAATTTGTTCCTCCAATATTCATTGTATAAAAATAAAAAATTAAATTCCCTGACTTGCTTATAACTCTGATAAGGATTTTTCCATTGATTCAATATTTACTTTCTATTCATTTAACTATTCTTTCAATAGCTTGATTTCATTTTAGTAACTCTTAATTTCTTGAATTGACTTTTAGAAATTTTCTTCCAATGTATAAAGCCTTGTGTCAACTTGTTAATCAGTTTCTTTGAATCTTAATACTTAGTCAATTACTTTTTAAATAAATTAATATTATAGTCATTGCTGAATTCTTTCTCAAACTCAAATTATATTTATAAAAAGTTCAAATTAATGACCGACCATAGAATTAATGTCAGTTTTCGGAAGTTAAATTGAACCATTCGGTCTTTTTTCTTTCTTGCTTTGGTCGAGATTATTGTAAATAAGATCTTGTTTGAATTCTTCTTTTGGATCAACTTATTTAACTTTCATCATGCTTTTTTCATGCTTTCCCATTGAGCAATATCCAGAGGGAATTATAAATAATTAATTCAAAAAACTTATTTTCAAATAATTAGTTCTTAAGCAGATTAAGCATTTTCAACGAACTTTTGAGATCCATTTAAACATGAAACCAAGTCAATTTTTTAAATATAATTTATTTATAATTTTGATTCTTTCTTCGTCTGTGAGATGCTGAAACATAATTGTTAATTTTAAAATTTATGATTAAAATAATATTAATTTAATGAAAATAAAATGGAAAATTTATCACATTACATATATTTTCTAAAATTAAATCAACTATTTTTCTAAATTAAGAGAAAATTAATTATCAATATTGAATTCATTTTATTACCTTATTTATATAAATGAGAATTATTTAATATATTCAAATGAGAAATTTACCTATTAAAAATACTACTTATCTTGGAATAGTTAAGTATTCATCAATGTTATTGGGGATATTAAAATAAATAAATTATAATTGGAGTCTTATAAAGCAATTTTATACTTTTTTTTATTAATAAATCAAGATTAGTTTAATACAACGATTATATCTTATTACCAGAGAAGAGAATTGGAATGATATTAATTTTGTTACTTTTTAAAATTCAATTTTCAGACAAAATATATTTATATTTCTCTCTAATTCGGTGCAACAGATTATTATGAAATAGTAAAATTAAAAAAATTTTGAATTATCTATAAAGCAAATACCATATCAAGATAAAGTTAAGTTTCATTAATTCTAAAAATGTTAATAATTTAAATTTGTCACCCCCAACATAATTAAAGTTGCGTAATAACTAATATAGGTTATTTTGTTCTTAAAATTTAATGTACTTATATTTCAGCTTTTTTATTACTATTAAAACTGTTCTGAAATTAACACATCTTCTTATAGGAGGAAGATAGAATAATTAAATTGTCACACACTTCCTAATTTTTTTACATTTACATTAAAATCTCAATGGTTATATCCGCAATTGAAGGCAACGGAGTAACACGCCAGAACGCCCATCCTGTGTGAACAAACAATCCAATTGCAGCTATAATAATTATATTTATGTTTAAAATAAGTATAAGTTTATAGATTTTCTAACATAGGTTTCTTATTTTTAAGTTTAATTTAAATAGAAAGTTAAGAAAACTTAATTTTTAGTTATTAACAGTATTCGCTATTTAATTTAAACAACTCCTGTAGTTTTTTTTAGAAATAATTTTGATAGCAAGAGATAAAATTAGAAATTTGTATATTAATATTTTTTATTCATTTTATAAACTCAAATAGGCTTTTGCAATATTAGACATTCGATTGATCTTAAATATGGTTGATTTGAATTGAGATGCAGTAGGTTAAACTTCATTTTTAGAATACTTATCTAATTGAGACATCAATAAAAACATTAATTTATTAATTCAGGTTTTTATCCGAGTTTTCTTCAAACATCGTCTTCACATTTAATAAAAATTTATATGCATTTTCAGAGTAGTTCTTAAACATTGATTTCTTGAGATTGATAAGGCTATGTACTTTATGAGTTACAAGCTTGCAGTCAGAGCATACAGGGATCTCACAGTCTAAACAATACATTGTTGTAGTGTTATTTGGGTGCTAATCACATAGAATAGTGAGCTCATCTTGTTGCTACAAAGAATTATAGATCTGCTTGCTTTCCTTCAACTCTGGTAAAAATAAACGACATATTAAAGTATTTCAGGTCGAGTAAATTGCATCAAATAATAAAAAATAGCCATAGAGTGCTGACCTCTTTACATTTTTCAGGGCAGATAATTTCTTACTTTTCCTTATTTTCATTCAGTAGAGATTGGATGCATTCTTCGCAGTATGTGCAGCCACACTTATTTTGATAAATATCACGCATAGTTTTTATAAGAAAAATCATTGAAAATAACAATATTTGAGATTTTTTGTTTTATTTAATTAAAATAAATATAATAATTATATAACACTGAAGGACCAAAGCTTTTCTGTTTGTCAAATTAAATTTATAAATGATTAAATTGTAGAAGTTGTTGCAATGTAAACATTTTTATACCATCTTTTGATTTTAGTAATTAAAGATATGATAAGTCTCTTTGTTTTAATTATTAATATTGATCAATAATAAAAAGAATTCTTTATATATACTTATTTAATTGACGTCATATGTATATATTAATTCAATGATTATTAGATAATAAAGTCGTCTTAAATATATTTTTCTCATTTTTTTACTGATCTAAAATAAACACATAAAATTAAATATAAATTAATATATTGAATAAATACAATATAAGAAATATATTTAATTATGTAAAAATCATTTTGACTGCAAATAAGCAAAAAAAGTAAATTGTTTGGAAAATTCATGATCTATATTTAATATGGATTTATTCATAAAATTAAAAACCTGTTATGATAGGCATATTAAACTAGGTTTAAAATAAAAAATATTCAATACTAAAATAATGTATAAATGATCTAATTTTCCATACTATTTTATTATTAGACATTAGAACTCTTTAATATTCTGTGCTTTATCATTCTGCTTAAATTTTTATTTGCCTTAAATGTGTTTTAAACATTCTTTTATATATAAAATGTAATGTCACTTAAAATAAACATTTTAGTATTTAGCATTCAAAATTTAAGTTTTCTTAAAATTATAATCAATCTGTACTTAATTTTTTTCAAAAAGCTAAATAATTTTTACAGGATGGAGAAGTTTCCTATTTACAAATCTATTATATTTTTTATTGAAGTGTGATGTTATATCAAATTGAGAATTTTCTTTGCCTAGGTTAAACTAATTCCTTGCATATATAATTTTTTAGGTTTAAAATTATCACTTATCTACATAAATTTTAGGAAAAATATGCTAAAAAGTATCGAAATAATTATTAATGGAGTGTAAATATTTTAATATTAATTTAAAAATAAAGGAGGAGATGAGGATTACCATAATTAAAGTTAGTAATTTAAAATCATTTAGAAAAGTAAAGATAATTTATTGATCTATCAAATATTGGGGGGTACCTGTCTCACCGCCACACTTTTTATATATAATATTTTTATTTAAAAAATTCACAGTCCTGGTCAAATTTGGGTTGATTTTCATAAATAACAACTAAAAATAAAAATTATCAAACTTTAAGAAGAAAACCTTAAATAAATTTACTTTTGTCATAAAACTCTTGTTATTTTCACATGGATTATCTCACAAAACTTTGCAATCTTTTTCGCATTTAATTATTAAAATTTAAAAAAGTTTTCGACTTTATTGACTCAACTTGCTCTTTAATAAGGATTAAATATGGTCATTTAAAATACAATCAAGTTTATTTTATATATTAATATGTAAATGACCATATTTAATCCTTAATAAAGAGCAAGTTGAGTCAATAAATTCGAAAACGTTTTTAATTTTAATATTCCTGAAACAGAATTGTCTAGGAATTTTGATCGCAAATTTGATTTAATGTATTTCCAAAATAGTGGCAGTTGAGTATTTTCTGATCACTATTATTTTAAAAAAAACTGGGTTTAGGTTTGTTGTTGTTATAGTTATTGTTGTTGTTATTGTTAAAGTTATTGTTGTAATTTATAATTAAATAGATAGTTTAAAGTGATAATTATTGTGTTAGTTAAAAGACCGAAATACTGATGTCTAAAATTCATATTTTTTTGAATAACGTAAGCCATTTTCGTGATATATTAAATTGATTTCTAAAAAAATTATATTCAATCTAATACTTGAATAACCAAATCCCGAAAAATTCGCAGATTTGTAATAATCCATGTGAAAATAACAAACGTTCTTATGACCAAAGTAAATTTATTTGAACTTTATCTTCTTAAAGTGCTAATTATTATTTTTATTGTCTTATTTATGAAAATCAACCCAAATTTGACCAGGACTGTGAATTTTTTAAATAAAAATATTATATATAAAAAGTGTGGCGGTGAGACAGGTACCCCCCAAAATATTGTTATTAAATATTAAAATAATTTATATAGTAGGAATACATAGGAGGACATAAAATAAATTAAAATTATAATAAATTAAAACATTTGCCTAATTCGATATAGAATTTAAAATAAAATAACTTCTTTTTACTAATAATGCTACTATTTTATTTATCACAACAACAAATTATTTCAGTTTTCTTTGAATAACTTATATAGTAAAGTCTAACCTGATATAAATTTCTATCACTTGAGACAAAAATCTTAAACTTTTATTGACACTATTTTTATTTAATTTAATTCCCTATTTAAAATCGATGCATTAGAATAATATATTTATATAGCATGTAATTGAAAAATATAAATAAATCTATGATTAGTTTTCAAAACTAAAGCCATTTTATTTTTAACTTATTTTATTCTAAAAAATATAATATAAAATTATTTATTTAGTCTTTAGTTATGATCAGAGGTAAATGATAAATGAGATAATCACATATACATCGACTAATAAATGACCAACTTTGAGGACTCTTGAAATTTTTAGAGCATAAATGATCAACCAATTAATCTATTTTTTAGATGCGAAGTTTTTTGCATTCTCTCCAAGAGAGGTAGCGGTTGAAGACAATATTATTGAAGCTTTGTCGTGGTTTAAAAATGAATCGAGTGAACTTTTTTGCAAAGGAATTTAACTTAAACTGCCTTATAACTGGCACTTTATGGACTTACTTAGTTAGTGGTAGACTTGCAAGACGGCGATAAAAAAGTACTCCAGTATATGATTGCTCAATTCATTTACTACTCTATAATATAAATAATAGCAGAAATGATTGGGATCGACTAATCCTGAATCAAATGATTTAAGCTGTAACTCTATTGATTCAATCTTCTCAAAAAGAAAGTCTCTCAAAGCAAACAGCTTGTAAAAAATTCCGTCATGAAGCATAGTCCCATTTACAGTACCAGCCATATTTTTGAGAGGACTATGTATAGTAGTAGAGATAGTTCAAGTAAAGTATGATAAAGTATTATCTATTCTTTTCTTAGTTATCCTTGTAATTGAACCACTGCTTCATTCTTAGAGTCGGGGAATACAATATAAACATTTGAGTTAATTTTTGTGCTTTTTTTAGTAATCAATAACTATCTTTAATTCAAAATTCCTTGAGTTCCTCCTTTTATTCATCATCTTTAACACCCATTTACAAGTCCTCTTAATATTATTAAATTTAATCTCTTTTACTTTAAATACTTTGGAGCGAAATCTTAGCGATGAAATGTTCCTGTTTCTAAAAATCTAAGTCGTTCTTCTTTGATTTATTAAATCTTTAGAAGGTAATGCATCAATAAAAATAGTCGCTAGTGATTAAATTTGCACTCTTGTCATCCTCGTTGATTTACTCTGGTAAGTTAATTTCTGATTAAAGGTTACTGTAGCTATTATTAAATTTTGGATTTAGCTGTTGGTTGGAAAAGTTTAAAGAATTCTAACCATCGTTGTCAGCGGTAGCAAAGTCAAAAACCTTCTCGTTCATAAATACTCAGTTTAATTCAATTGATTATCACTAAAGTTGATTAGATTATTACAAATTAATCGAAGTATTCAAGACTTAATCACAATCACTCATAAATAATGATGAAGAGTCGTTTAACACTCACTTTCATGTTCAGACTAGAAACGAATACACTCAATAAACCTAGTCTTCGATTATAGTCTTTATTTATAGTTTCTATGTCGCATTAACGAAAGTTTGTCAATTAACAATTAATTCACAAAAACACAAATTGGAGTTTTGAAAAATCATATTCTAAATCACTTGAAATGCTACAAGTTATATTAAGAAAATTAAAGTTAATTGTACTAAATAGATTTTTGTTTGATAATTAAATAATTTAACATATATTTTCTCTTTTAAATTTTAACTATTCATTGAATTTGCTGACTAATATAGAAAATAATTTTTTTCAAACAAGTTAGGAATGCAAAATAATAATAGTCATTAAGATATGGTAATAATATAAATTTATTAAAATATAAAGAATACAATCTAATTATAAAATTTCCTGAATAATCTAAAATTAATTAGTTTTTTTTAATTTCTATATTGATTTTAAATATTAATATTATAGATATTAGGAAACTTTTATATGTTTAATTTATCTCATTATAATTCTAGAACATCCTTTACTTATTCAATAGCCCTTAATCTCTCCTTCTTTTCTAAGTTATAGATCTACAGCATATCATACAAGTTATTAAAGGTTTCAGTGTATATTTATAGCTTCTTCTCTAGTAAATTTTTCATTTCAATATCACTATTAACATACTATTTTTATGGGGTGAATTTAATGCTATCTTCAGTGATCTCAATTGAAGTTATGTATCTCATGAGAACTTGGAATGTATAGTGAGATCTAAAGACCTCAAACATCAAAGCAAATTTCTCTGTATTTATATCTGTACCTTCTTAATTATCAAATTAATCACCAAACCGATCTTTTGGATTCATTTCATCGTTATTATTAGATATTAAATTTTTGAAAAAGTGACTTTAAACTATATTATAAAATTGACAAAGTAAAATTATTTATTATTAAATCAATAATATGTGTAAGTGTTTTGACAACATTTTCTTCATCATATTATCCCAAGAAAACTGAAATATACAAAGAATCTAAAAGCTTTTTGTCAAATTATCTAATTGAATAATATGGAGGTAAGTGTTCTTTGATTAAAGTCTCCATAAAATAATATATAATATATTTAAACAATTTCTATAAATTTTTAGAGAATATTAAGTAAAATAAAAGTTATATTTTAAAAATTTCCATGTTGTGTTATTCAAGAATAATTAAGAATTTTGAGTAGGACTAAATGTTAAGCTTAGAGAATTTAATCAAATAGTTTAACCCATGAATATTAAATCTCAATAAACAATTTAAAATAATAAATAAAGATTAACCGAAAATCAATATTGGGTAATTATTATCAAAAATAATAAACTAGATTTATTTAATTACTTAATAATGCTTACCTTTTAAAATCCAATAGAATTATAATTTATAGAGATCCGATAAAAAATTTATTATTATTATAACATAATTGATGATAAAATTTTGATAAATCTATAAATTATTATTTAAATTTATGTATAGGGCAGAAATCTTCCTTCGTACCTTGAAAATTTCTGCACTTGTGACATATGCCAAGTTGGCAGCAGGAAACAGTCCCCCCCCCATTTTTATTTAATACTTATTATTTGAAATTCAAAATTTTAGAAGTTTATTAGATTATTAAATGATTTGCTCTTAATTTTATTTTCTTTGTAAAAGCAATTCACCCACAACTCCAAATAGATTTAAAGTGATTTCATGTGAATCCCCGCAAAGATCTCTATATTTGTTTAACCAACCATATGATTGATGAAGTGCTAACTCAATATTTATTTTAATGAAATATTAACTTACTAAAACTAAATGAGAATTTTTAAAAATGAAAATTAAATTTATACTATAAAATAACTCGACATAACCTAATGTCTTAATTATAAAAAAAATTAATTTAGAATCCTTTTCCAACAAGAAAATTAATAATTTCACATTAGTCCAAAAAAATATGAATGTCAAATCGAAATAATTGTCAATAAGTTTTTTAGTGTAAAAGAAAACTATGATATAGTTTCAACATAATTTTCTTAATCATACCAAATATTTACTTGGTTAGTTCGTTCGTTTTTAGAATTTAAAGTAAATCTGGAGATACGAAATCAATCATGAAGGATAATTCAAACAAATTAAATTTTAGGAATTATCACTAAACTGGTTTTTGTCAGCATAGTTGTTTGTGTGCAACATACCTGCTCCTGCCATTGCCATTGTGAAACCAATTATTTTATGTCTTCAAAAGCTCAAAGTATTCAAATGCCATGTTTATAGAATTATTAAAGCAAAATTACTTTGATAGAAACATGTCTTGAAGTCCAAACATCTCACAGATAATTTAAGCCTGCTCAATTTTATCACTCATAACGAAAGATTTAATATAAAAAGCTATAGTTGTGTTTCTCGCATCTTACGAACTTTCTAGCTTATATTTATCTAGTTAATCATAGAAATCATCTAAATTTGCCTTATCTGGGATATCCCCTAAATATGTGGAATCAAATAAATATATTTAAAATCTAGGAAAAAAAATTATATATTTAACACTTCCTTATAATTATTTCAAGTAGCTCATCGTTAATGGTTTTAGAATTTATTGGGGAAGGGAAAGATTAAAAAAAAATACTTGTAAAATTCAATGAATAAAAATATGAATTCTAAAATTTAAATTATAATTAGGTAAAATTTATTGAATTAATTCATGAGTCAAAAATAAATTTAGATAGATAATTATATAGATGATGACTTAAGGTAAATTAAAAAATAAATATAAATGTAAATTATTACAAACAAAAAGATTCTTAGTTTTCATCATGAATAAAATTAAAAATAAGATTCAACTAAAGAATGTATCAATTTATTACAAAATAATATTATTTTTTTAATATGTTTTAATACAAATTATTTAGAATTACATGAATGAGTACATTTAATTTAATTTTCAAAATTTACAAATCAAACTTTTTACAGAATTATAAGAACCTGTTCAATTATTTTGAGCTATGGAATATATTTAGTTATCAATACAGTTTAAACTGATTTAATAAATTTATCATGAATCATAAAGGCGTTATAAGAGTTTTATAGGGTATTGAAATATATAATAATAATTTATTATCTCATGGATTAACCCTCCCGATTTATTCTTTAAATTCGACTTCATCGTCCTTCAAATCTTTTAGAATATCATTCAGTGTAAGAAACTGAAATGTCATCATACTCATGCTATAATATTCTGCTAGAAAAACAATGTGCATTCCATGCTTCTTTAAAAATTCTGATGGAGGTGTTTCTTTCTATTTGGCTTTCTGTGTAAGATAAGAACTTAATTCACCATTGAGACTAATCAAAACCCCAAAATCCCTTAATGAGGTGTATAAGTGCTTTGATTTGTAGGGAATTCGTTAGGGGTTGGGGTTATTAATAGGTTTTAATGTGAAATATTTAGTAAAT
>ARYC01001936.1:0-89894 GCA_000711775.1 Oxytricha trifallax
TAATTCACACTCTTAGTAGAGCTTTTCTTCACATTCAATACTGAACTATGGATTTTTATGCAATCAGCAACTTGAGGAGATCAAGCAAAGTACGCTGAAGCCCTAGCAAAAGACTATACTAAAGTGGACATCAGTCGTGCTTGGAACTAACTTCCCCTCGAATCTTAAACCAGCGAAGCTCACTCACCTCGGGTACTCTCCTCAACAATGGGTAGGTGCCACCATCAACGATGGGTATACTGGGTGGGTAAATCATTAGACTGCCCTTGGAGAATGTTTAATGAGCAGTACCATCCTTAGTCGATATTGAGAGTTTGGCAACTGACGACCAGCTATGTTATAGCCTCGAACAGTTCCCTCGAATGATTAGAAAGCCATCTTAGTCTTCAACATAAGGAAACCCCAATGTAATGCCCAAGAACCTGCAGATCAAGTATCGTGATGAGCTTTTGGCAGGGTCTTCAAGACTTCATGAGAGAGCAGAATGGGAGTATTGATTTTCTCAATCGAAATCATTCAAACTATATAGTAATGAATGGATCATCAAAGAATCCATACCTTAAACGCAGAGATGCGAAGATGCCATTGAAAAAGATCTCTGTAGTATAAAATTACAAGGTGGAAGGCATGAAGCCCAAGGACATTGCTCTTAAGATGGATGTGGATCGAAGTTTTGTTTACAAAGCCGTTGAAAAGTTCAAGTTAGAGGTAGAGCACAGAGTGCTCAATCCTAAGCCAAAGCTGAAGAATGGGAGGAAGAATACGCGAAGCAGCCTGCTGTTACTTAAGGCGATTGCCATCGTGGTCTAACAGTAGGGCATCTATAAGATTACTGGCTGGTGTCTTCATCATAGCCTGCTTGAAATGCAGTGTAAGGAACAGGAATTTAAAAACCTCGCAGTGCCTTGCGTTGCTACTCTCTTGAAAGTACTGAAGGATAGTTTCCATTTGAGATTCGGCAAGGCCCAGAACGCCAACGCTAAGAATAGGGATCCATCATTCAACGATAAGAGGCTGTGTCAAGACTGCTTGCTCAGCTATTCCTGGAAGATGCTGTAATTATATCAGTTGATGTATCAAACTTCAATAGCGATTACATGCCTACAAAATAATGGAGTTTCAATTCAATTGCTCTTCACTAGGAAAATTGTGTAATCGACTCCTCCCTGACACCTGCAATTGGTAAGACCGAGGTCCTCGTCACCGACGATGTCTTTGAGTATAGTGAAATGCTATCTGGCTTCCCCAACAGAAACCAGCTATGTCTAATATCACTGGGGTTAAGTAGCAGGATCAAATGAATGGATCAAACATTGCCATTTTGTAAAGCCCATTTGCAACTCAAGATGAAAATAACCTGAAACCTAAAAATCTGAGATTCCAAGCAACTCCGGGAACCAGTAGGTAAGTATTTCTATCTTTGCTTAACTGATTGAGTACAGTGTCGTCAGCAGATCAAGAGTGGTTTGTCAAGATGGGTAAGGATTTTATCCAAGTTAAGAGGGCCATGTAAGAAATACTGAACGAATAATGTCTGGATCTGGATTGTTCCATCGAAGATTCCAAGGCCAAACTCGAAATCGATATTTCCTAAGTTACGGAGGAAATCTTCTACCTAAGCATAGCATATCTTTGATAGTAGGGAAAAGAGCATTGCTGCCACCCCTATCAAGTGCAGCGATATATATAGGAATACTCAGCTGTCACCTATCTTGGAAGCCCCAGAGGGCAGTGTTTAATACACATCCCTGCAGAAGCACTTCAACGCGTTCAGAATATAGAGCTCTTCCAAGAAGCCTGTAAGTCAACCATAAACCCCTCTTAAATCGGCTTCCACTCTAACTCTATTAGTTCAGAACCTAGCCAGCCTCAGGCTGCAATCAAGTAAGCGTAAGGGTAGTGAGATGATCAATGTAACAGGCCATGAAAACTAGAAAGGTATTACACCTAGACGCTTGCAGCTGTCAAGCAGGGCAGAGAGCAGCAGTATAGTCACAGTGAAGGAATAGGAAGGTAAGCCTATAGCTTCATGGTTTTATACTACTTTAGTTTATACCAAGCTAAGTCTACCCAACTAGAGAAATGACTAAGCACCCATAGCAGACTCTGGTAACATCGATGCTTAACTATCATTACATTATACTCCCGTTGCAGTTGTCAGACAGCAATTCAGCTAGAGGTTGGGGACTTATGGCATTATGGCTAGAAATCTCTCTATAACCAAGGAAAAAACCAAGAGGCAGCAGTTCTCGATGAGTTTCATAGCAGCAATCACTAAGGACCAGCTGGTCTCTAGCCAAATCATTGAGGGGGCCTTCGATGCTGTGCTGTTCGAGAACTTCCTCTATCACACCCTGCGCCAGCTGCGCACAGACAAGGATCTCGCCCATAAAAATATCGTGCTCCTCATGGACAACGCAGTCATTCACAAGTATTCAGAGGTGCTGGAGACTGCAAGGAAGTTCAAGGTCACTGTCCTCTTCAATGCAGAGTACTCACCCTGGCTTAACCCCATCGAGCATCTGTTCTCCTACATCAAGAGGCACCTCCGATAAGAGCAAGCTGACAGCAAGTAAGCATACTATACCTAACTTTTCATAGGATCCACCTGGTGAAGCGGCTTTGTCCCCGGGTGGGGCAATTCTGAAGGCAGATGACAAGAAGACATCAAACAAGCTCTGGGCTTTCAGCGTGAAGCAGTGGTGCAGCACCATCAAGCATGGATTTGTGTGAAGTTGAGCTGAATGATGATGAGTTGAGGAGCTGGAGCAATAAAACTGACCAATACAACCATAAACTGCACTTGAATCGTCAAATTTATTGATTAAAAGCCCCCTTATTACATTTCACACTTTTAAGTTTTAATTTTAACTAATCAAACCAAAAATCCAAAAACTCTCTCATTTTCGCTCATTCAAATCATCATTTTGGCTCCTCCTCAATAAAACGACCGAATTTGGTGCTCAAACAGTCGAGCAGGACTTGAAAGTTGCTGAATTGGGGGTTTTAAAACATGGAGAATACGATAAGGTCCTAAATTTCACCCAACACTCATCAAGCAACGAGATATTGGCCATTTATGATGATTCAACTCTCAATCATGAATATTTTGTCATAGATGTAAATGATTGGCAATCATTTTAAAAGTTGGACAGTAAAAACGACTATTGGTAACTAAAATAGAGATTCAGTCTATAAATTTAGTTTTTCCGCTTAAATTTCAAACATTTCAGTTGAAGATAGCTTAAATTCTCAAGTAATAGCTATAAGTGTTCGAATACAAATGAAAAGTAAATAAATCTAAATTGGTTATAAATATTATTAATTTTGATTAATTTATACAATTTCCTATTTTTATCTATTTTAGCAATACTCTCATTCAATATATAGCAAAACTATAAAACTCACATTAAATAATTTACGTTGTGTATTGATGCTAGAGATTACCAGTACCACTTGTATTAGTTTGATTGTTATTGCCGCCGACTCTGGTAAAGACAGGCCCTTTTGGTGATCCAAAATTCTTAATAAGCTCCTAGTTGATATTTTTGTTTTTCTAGAAATCACTTAGCATGTTTGTTATTTTACCGTTTTTGGCTGATTGAGAGAATTGTATTGAGCCACCATTAATGCTTGAGTCATGCTACTGGTTGTGATGGTGAAGGGTTTGTTCGATGTTTTAATTTTAGTTTGTTGTAGTTTGGGGAATTTGGAAAGTGTTTGGGTTAAAAATGAAATAAATTATAAGCAATTTAATATAAGTTTAAGTTAGCTTGGAATTTATTGAGCAACATAGCATTGTTATTATTGATTATCTTGACTCCCTTGATATTTTGAACAGTTTAATGAAATTATTAACATAAAAAATTAGATTAAGTTTTCTTGGAGTCTGAGTTGTTGTCAAGTTTTCTGAATGAATTAGTTACCTTGCTACTTGAGCCTTTAAGTTACTATGCGCTTACATTCTTCAATAGAGTAGAGTAGCCTTCTTCTCTTCCATTGTTATTTTGATTTAGTAACTGTTAACTCAATATATTGGTCTTGCTGCTGGAAATCGCAACACTCTGAGCAATATTGATGTTCTTATCGAAGCTGAATATCTTGCCAGGACTCTTAGTCACCTCACGACTCATTCTTAAACTATTTGGAGTATTTGCATTGTTTATATCTAAGCTTCTCTTTACTCCATCATTAGAAGGTACTCTTTTCTAGAAATTGCTTGTGGAACCCGAAATTTAAGCAGTTTATGGTTTTGAAGTTTTTCTGGTGCTTGAGTAAGTTTTACTGTTCATAATATTTGGTGATTAGTTATCTTGCATGGTGTTTGCTGATATTTTAGTTATCAATTGTTTACTAGGTGGGGTTTCCAAGTTTGAAGCGTATTTCGAATGCAAGTTATTTGCAATACTTTAAGAGTTTACTGTTGAATTTGTATAGCTACTGCTGTTCTCTCTTAATGAAGCCTTTTTGTTATAATTACTCAAGAATGTGGTAACAGTGAAGTTCTTTGATGATTAAGGAGTAACGTTTGACATCATTACCCTGCTCCCACCATTATTTATTTCATTTGGACTTTGAATTGATTTCTTCTTTGCTGATTAAGCTCTTAAATGATTGATAAAAGCACCATTACTGCTGTTTGTACTGTTCGTGATTTCTTCGTTTCTTTTCTCACCTCGTACTCTCTCAACGGAGTTTCTGCTTGAATTTTAAGTTGTCATTGCTCTTGTATTTTTCTTTTGAATGTCGTTTATTAGTAGGTTAGACTAAGATGATGAAACTAGATTTGATGGGCCCTTTGAATAAAATTATAAATTTTTATTTTCTATATATATATATGTTTAAAAAAATATTGAATTAATTGATATTAAGTTAGCTTATAATTATTAATGAATGTCCTCTTTAACTAAGCTTAGCAGTTCCAGGAGAACCTAATTTTGATGAATAGTACTGAGGAGTTTGAGATACATTATTAGTCTTTGTAAGGTCAAGTTGCAGGTTGTTACAAATAACAAAATACATAAAAATAAACTTAAGTAGAAGGAGTCTTAAATAAATTAATTAAAATGTATTTTTAATCAATTGAAAAATTGCCTCTATAGATCAGAAATGATCTTTAAATATTTTAGAGTTTTAACCCACAAACTTTAAAACTTGTATAAATTCTATTATAATCTAAGAGGAACTAATGACTATTTACTTCTTTCTCGTTTCAGTTTAAAGTGGTTAGAAATTTTTCTATGAGGAATTAGCTGCGATCTTTTCCCTAGAAGAGTTCTTTCCCCTACTTATAGAATTTTGCTTTGGTTTATCTTTACTTGCAGTTTTAGGTCTCTTTTTTAACTGTGGGGATTAGTTTTATTGTTTATTGTCATTTTATTTTAAGTCATCTGGCTAGAATTGGAACAGCGATTTATAAACACCATTTATGACATTTTTGGCTTCATTCTTCAATTATTATCCCATGCTTTAATATGATTAAGCTTGCAAATCTTGTTACTTTAGCTTTAACTACGAGGGCGTTTGAGAAATCTTTGTTTGAGGATTTTGCTATCCTTCATTAATTTAATTGATATCATAAAATGATTGAATTTTTCTGAATGACTTTTTTTCTGTAACTTCTTATTCGCTACCGACCCATTGGTTGATAATTGGGTGTTTACTTCTTTGATCTTAATTACTTTTGCTGATGTCAACTGGAATAACAACTGTGCTTTTCTTGATGGGTTCTTTTGCGCCTCCTGAAGCTAATCTTACGTCAGACATCTTGATATTTTTCTCCTGAACTTTGATGTTTACTGTTTAACTGATTCCTTTTAGCTTTCTTACATCGTCATCAAGCCCTGCACCGTCTTCTGTAGTTATTCTTATATGATCTGTAGTCTCAATTTCTCCTGTGTTTGCTGCAGTATTAAGCTTAGATTTTTAACCTGTTGATTCTAATGATTACTATTTCTAATCAATCTTTAGTTATTGAGCTTTCATTTCATCCTGGATTTAATGCAGGATTCTTTCGCAAAGCTTCAATGATTTCTCACATTAGTAGACATTATCTTTTGTGCAACACTCTAGCAGCATAGGTCTCACATCTGGAATTTGTGAAAGTGCAATTAAAACTGGGATAAGTTCAATAAGTTTAGTATCTGATTTTTCTTCATACCACGACAAAATTGGCATTCCGTTCTCAGGTTAGAATGAATAACTCTATGGCGAGTTATCGATGATAATTATGTCTTGCATTCTTCTTCCAAGTTTAGCCATATCTTTAACAAAAATACCATTTTAAAAAGTACAGTGCTCTCTGAACAGTCTTTATGGAGCAACATTTTCTTCGTCTAAAATGTCCATCAATGGATCTGCATACTTAGAGAGGGATGCTGTAAAAATAACAACTTCGTAGTATTTCGCCATTTCAGCGAGAAATTGTTTACATCCAGGTCTTACCAAGATATAAACATTGCAAACTCTTCCCTCAATGTCTACTGGAAGTATAATATCGGAATGCTTAGGAGGCTTGAAAGAAGAGTGAACTAGTGTCTCATCCAAATCTAAAACCAAAGTTTTTCTTCCAAAAACTTCATGTTTTTGAGGTTTGAGTAAGGCTTGATGTTTGCTATTTTATTTTCGTTCATCATAGTCTAGTTCGCTATTATAGAATTTTAGATTACAGATTTTACAATTTTATAAAGGGAGCATTTTAACATTTAACTTTTTCTTTTAATATAGAATAATTACCTCCCCTTTGAACAATTTATATTGAAACTTACATTTTCTATGAACCGTGTGCATTATTAGAATAGCTTATAGGTCTACCACTTAGTCCGACAACTTGCGGGGTGTTTTCTCCTTGTCTTACTTGAGTAATGAGTCCCATCGATTGCAGGTCTCTGCTGACACCTTAAACACAGCTCAAAAAATTAATTATAAAAACCATCGGAGGAAGGCGTAATGAATATATAATATAACAAAAATTGTCCAATTTTAAGAGTTATCTAAAAATTATTACATTTGATTTATACTTCATTTAATCACCTATGTTACTTTTTTGGATCGTATTTAAATTTCCAAATCTATTATTTTTTTTCTTCATTATCCTTATACAATAAAAAAGGTATTTCTTCACTATCCTAAACATATAACCTGATTTGCTTGTTATGCATATTAAATTACCTAACAAAATTGAAATAAAAATCTCTCAAAAGAGTGGTAAATGTAAGGAGAAAGAAAAATTAATATAAATTTCTTATCTTATAATGATAATTATTTAATTTTCAAACATCCACTAATTCAAGCAATCCGACATTATTCTCATTTAACTTAATTTATCAAGTGAATATATTTATTTCCAAACTAAATTTGATATCTTATTTATGCATATCCTTATAAATAAATATTTACAAGCTAAATAAAGATATAGTGCTTACTGTGTGAATTCTAGTGCGGGACCTTATGCTAGTGCTGTTGGTTACTTTACTAAACATCTCCACTCCCACTATTACTTTTATATCTTTGCTATTGATTGTCATTCAATAAAACCTTATATATAAAATTATCTATTTTACCATTTTATATCATAAACTTTAATTATAATTTTTATAAGATTGGGACTGGACTTATGATAAACATTAATTTGGTTTTGATTGTTTGTCTCATCTATTAAGTTTTTATATAATAATAATAATAAGAATATATTATAATACTTAATAAAATCTTAGTCTTGCATGAGATTGATGCCACCTTGAAGCAACTTATTGACCTTCATCTCTCTATAATATAATACTTTAATTACACTGAAATTGCCAATTAGCGTGAATAATCTGATTTTAGGTATTTTCTGCATTAGACTTACTTGGTGGCGCATGACTGGGTTCTCTTAATTGAATGCTGCTGACTCACTCCTTTTTGTTGTTGAGGTGAGGAGTTATTACTGTTTCCATTATTACATTAATATAAACTAAATTGAAGATTTTTTAATTATAATTATATTTTTTTTAAAAAAAATTATTTATGATAAATATAACTTTATAATAGTTTTAATATAACCACAAACTTAATCTTAATTAATTATTTAATAGTAAAAAATTATATGCTAAATTTTTTATCTTTTTATATTTTTATTTTTAAATCCTATACTTTGTTTATAATACTATTATTTGGCTATCCGCTGTTCTGATTTAAATTTTTATATTTTAAATATACAAAATCATAAATATTTTAAATGATTCGAGTTATAGTTTGTCATCATTTTATTAATTTATTTTGCTTTATATAATCTTTCTCTAATGCCTCCCTAATTACAAATAAATATATAAATTTTAATTCCTTAAATAAATTATCAAGCTCCAAGTTCACTGTATACTTCCATATGAACGAACAGATTTTATTAAAAAGAAACATCATTAAATATAATAACTATATTTCAATTTATAAATTGATAATTAAATGCAAATAATGGGGAAAGATAAAAATATAATTAACAATTCCATAATTAATTCATCATTTCTTGTATTCATCAGCTTTTTTAATAATTTGTGTATGTTTGAAACCAAAGACAGTCTCCCTCAAGACAGGGAATAAAGCCCACATTACACCCAGAAACACTACAATCATGCCGATACTGGCAGCTGCACTGTAGGCTATATTGTTTACTGCTGAGAAGGCGGAGAGGTTATCAGGACGCAATTCGAAATTTATTGGGATTGTTTTGAAGTACTGAGTTTCATCCATAGCATAAGCTATTTTAACCAATGAAAAATACAAATGATTAACATCAATACTATCGTTTATATATCATAATCCTACTTTTAAATGTGGAGATATGAAAATTATAATAAATCTATAATGAAAAGGAAAATACAAGATATTCCTCATCTCCAATTCTTTTAATTTCATATCTCTCTTCGTTTTAATCATCATCATATCTCTTTTGCTAATTTAACATATATTATATATAAATAATAATAATAATTGAGAGTGAATTCCACAGGGTATCTATGATCAAGTAAATCTCTGCTAAATCTGCGATAAAAATCAGAATTTTTGTAGGCTTGCTCCACTGACAATGTTTTCGCTTTCCTCTTCATCAAAACATCGTTTCCTTGCTATAAATATACAATTAATTACCCCCAAATTCGTTTTTATTTAAAGTAAAGTATGGTCTTATTATCATTAAAAAACCACTTATTTTTTATTTTAAAGGAAATAAGGATTATAAACAAGTATAAAATTCTAATAAGTTCAATTTGAGATAGAAATTAACTTACAGCTCCACTGAAGTAAGTTCTGATCCAATATGACTCAGAAGGCAGCATGTTTGAGAGGGGTACCACTATTTCATACAATTTATATGGTTCAATATCTACTTGCTTATTTTCGTTCAATTTTAATTGGATTTATTAAGGGGTAGAAAATATAAATGTATTTATATATATTTTTTAACAAAAATTTTTTAAATTATTTATCTTAAAATTATATTAAATATATCCCTTTTTTTAAATTTATGTATTCTCAGTAGTAATTTAAGCAGCACAGTATCCAAATATAATTCCAAAGATAATTAGTGATGTTGTGAATTATGTCATTTTTATTAATCTTTTTTTAATAATTATAATTATTATTTATACCAATTAATATTATATTAAAAATGAGTAACAAATAGCAGGCAGTCCTTTTATTCCTGCACTACACCAATCAGGATAATCAAGTTTAGTCCATTGAGGGTTTATATTGCAGTGAAGCATTGAACTTGCAGGTTAAGGAAGGGAATAGCCAATTATTAGTTTTGAGAAAGGATATTACAGAACAGCAAGATCTATTTTATTTTTATACTTAGAATTATAAAATTTTTCTCTTTTTTTAAAATATAATTATAGTGACATTTAATAAAGTTTAAGTCCGTATAATAAATATTTTTAAGATGAATCGTAGAAGTAAATCGAATTGTTTAATGCACTGACTTGCCTCTCTTAAATTGAGGGACCTCTTATGCAACAAGAAAGAGAATTAAATAATAATTTTTAATCTAATGAAGAAACTAAGTAACCTTCACAACATCAAAGTGTCATAGAGAAAAACTTTAATTCATATTAAGTTGTTTTAAGTATTAAAGATTTAATATTTTTCAATTTAAATGAGATAAAGAGAAATTTATACAAAACTTCTTCAAGTTGGAATTAGAGGACAATAAATACGAAAATATGTTTCATAATGGCGGTTTAACATCTATGATTGTTGTATCAAACTCTTAAGTTATCCTAAGTCAAGCTTAAAAATACAACATAAACTTAGTCAAATGCATATATTAAATTGTATTTTAATCCATATTACCCGGAATTTAGTAAAATTATAACGTATTTATCACATTCCATAATAATAAATGATAGAACAATTAAATGTTATTAAGTTTATCAACCCAGGAATTTGAAGAAGAGAATTTATAAACACTTGTAGAATCATCTCAATCCCTTAAGTTCATATATCTCGTAGACCCTATCCCCTCTCTTGTTGATAAAATTTTGACTTCTTTCCAGAGTTAAGAGGCTTTAAGTAAGCAATAGTTACTGAAATACGTGGGAATTTATCCTCAACCAATTAAAAGACATCATATTTATTAAAATGCATATATATCTAAACATGAAAATATACAAATTATAAAGTTTATAACAATTAATTAATATCATATCTTGCCAAAAAGATACGAATTTATTGATGATATAATCCCAAAGTAAACCTATCTCTCAGTTGGAAGCATGAACTTAGATCTTGAGAAAGATATCGCACAAGACCAAGCTATTTTATTGATTGAATGTGACATTGACTATCAGAGACTATAATTGTTTTAAATTAATGAACTTTTTCAAAAATATAGGAGATGATCATATCAATATCAATTAAATTAAATTAATATACAATAGATATCTTAAATTTAAATTAATTATAGACAAGTATGAAAGTTTGGATTAAATCTAAAAAGAGTTAGACACTGCAGAAGCCAATCCATTTGTCTATAAATATCAATTAGCTGACACTTTTATGAGAAACATTGCATTTAAATTAGGAAAATTAGAGAAGTTTGGAGCTTGACCGAAACATTTTAGATTTATTTAAGTATTATACGATTAACATATTTCACTTTATCTATAAAAGAGACTCATAAATTGAAGAAATTTTAAGTTATTTTACAATAAGGAACACTCTAAAATATGAAGATGTTAGAATAATAAAAATGATATAATCCTATAAATTAATCACAAATAATATTATAATTCGTAATGTCAGTGTATTCTGGGTTCGCAACGAGATAATATGAGACTTTTTACGATTAATTAACTGTGAAATTAATCGAACTTCTCACTGAGAAAATACTCAATATGTATAATGGCCGTAAATATACTCTATTTAGCTTTATATTTTATCAATATAGACCTTTAAGATGAGAGGCTTTTTGCAAAGAAAGTCGTCAAATTGCATAAAACTATGTTGAAGTTAGAATAGAACAAATACTTATAGCCATTTATGAGTTAGCCACTTGACTCACTTTCCAATTATCTCAGATAGAATTTCTCTGCAAGTAATTCCACAGCTATGTCCTCAATGTCCTTCTTAGAGTAAGTGCAAAACATAAAACGCAGTAATATCTTAAGACTTTCATTGATATTGATAAATTATTGTAGTGTAAGATCTAGAAGCCCAAGAAAAGCAAATTCACAAATAAGTGCTGAAAACATAAAAAGTAACAGCTAGGTTCTCATGAAAAATTCCATCAAAATGCGTAATTCTATTGAAAGTCCAAACAAATCCTAATTGATAACACTTTAACAGTAATATAAGCAACCTCTAATTCAAAGCAGAAATGCTTCAGGGTTACGGTAAAATGTAAATAACTCAATCTTGTTTTAAAGCAATAGCAGTATAAGTAAAGAAATTTCAAATTATAATTTATCATTTTTTTACAAATGGGCTTGAACTTAATGATCCTCACGAAGCTTACAACAGTTTCACAAACGCAAATAGTTCAATTTCTTAAAACAACAAGATCCCCTAAACATTACAATAAAATGGTTTAAATAACATCCTGCGTTCATACAACAAGATCCCCTCAAATCATATGAGTAATAAGCTTTCAAGTGAGTCCTATAGAATGAAAGATAATTAGAGTTAGCATGAATAGACTTAGATATTAGAGATGGAAAACGAGGAGGAAGAGATAGAAGAGAATAAGATTGATTTGATTCAAGAAAATCTGCAAAGCAAAAGTGTGTCACAGAAATATTGATAATGAAACTTATATATATTATTTTACTTTATCATAAATTAAGAAATTACATAACGACTATGATCAAAGCAGAAACCAAACCAATAAATCAAAGAGAGGCACAGCATCAGATTCAAGCACTTCAAATAGACAGAAATATTATAGAAACTAAATTCCAATCAATAATAATCCATAGGCTAATAACTTCGAAAAAACTTAAAACATTAGCATGCATGAAAAGTCTGCAGATATCTTAATTCAATATAAGAAACACGACTTAATTGGAAATGAACGAATCTTTAACAGTGAGCGTAGAAGTGTAATGAATAATATCCACAATGGAAATTACGAAGATAAAATGTAAATTAAATACTTTCATTTCTTTAAAGATAGAGGCAATAACCTGCTAAATGTTAACCTGAAATAAAAGCTGCAAAAGTTTACTGAAAGAGAACTCTCAAATACAGCCGTAATAAATAGAAACTAAAACAGCCTCATGCCCAAACGTTACATTTAATCCAAATCTGAAATGAAAAACTACACAACCAAGCTCTCTCTACCCAAAAGACTAGCATAAATCTCAAATAAAAACAAGAACATGCTGAATAACAGCAACATCATATTTACAGATAAATACTTAATGAATGAGACAAAACCCTCTCTAGTGGGTTCAAGAGAAGACTTAATCTTCCTACCTTAAAGTTCAAATAAGCTTTTCTTAAAAGATGAGCTCTCAAAAAGTGGAAAATTATATCAAACTACCTCATCAACTACAAGATAAATCTATAATCCATAGTCCAAACCAAGTAACATCGTAATCATCAAGAATTAAAGTGACTCTGAACCTTTCCTTCTGCTTGAACAATAAAACTCAACTTAAAGTCTAGTTGAGCATACTTAATCTACCAATTCCGAATAAGACTAGAATAACATGATTTAAGAGGACATAAGTAATGTTTAGGTTTTAATATCATCAAATGAACTTGGACAAACTTAAAGTCTGTAAATTACTGATTAAAATTATCATTCTAGAAATCACTAGATACTCCATAACAGCTCAGCTTAAACTTAATCTTATAGATCTAGTATCTAAAATTAATCTAGTAAAATGCCACCTTAAAATATGCATTCAAATATTATAAAAAGTTAAAAGAATGCGAATAACAGCTCGAATTCAATACCACTTACTAAGAAATGGTAGGGAAACAATAATAATAATACAAGTTCTAGTGTTAGAACAAATAGATAGGGGGTAAATAAATCTACATTACTGTAGCATACATACTCAGTTAATAATAACAATAGCAATAATGGATTAGTAGCTCCGCAAATTACGACCAATGTTAATAATCACAAGACTACTATGGTAAAACATAGCCTTTTAATTATATTTTCCCATGAGTAATTTAGAAATTTATAATTAAAGTATTTAATATAGTAGTTATTTTATAATGGGTACTTAAAAAAACCAAGTTTAGCATATCATAACCCTGGGATGAAGAGAAAAATATTAATGATAAACGAAGATGAGCTTGAAGATATTTAATTAAATTAAAGAAGAAAAAGCTCCATGTAAAATAATGCTTAGCAATGAAAATTTAATTTAACTTTAACAACTTGCTAAGAAAATGATAGGAAATTACAATATGAGACAGTATTATATATCAGGTTATAAAGTAGGATATAAATGAGAGTGACTCCTTAAAATATTTATAGTTAATTTATTGGGTAATATTTCAAGAAAAAAACCTTTATTTAAAAAATAAAATTAAATCCCCCAACTTATAAATTTATCTTATATACTGTTAACAAATAAATCTTAAAGGGTGATAAACAATTTATATTTTTTGAAAATTTACAATTTACTAAATCCTTTTTTGAAAGTTTATCTTGATAAATTAAATGTTAAATAATGAGTCTAATTGTATATCAAACTCTTCTTCGTCGTATTTATTTTAAAACTATTTCAGTGGAATGTATTGTCAACCTGTGAGTTGTCTTTATCTCAGAAGTTTTTGAGGTTGGGGCAGATGTTAAAGCGGGCTCCAGTCAGTCTCTTTACTTCTTCAAGAGTTGTCTCGCTTGAAATTTCCTTAAGAGTCATTTCACCTGTTCCATGTTTATCGAATTAAACTTGAATGAAAATTCACAAACGGTTTTAGCTCATTTACAAATAAGATTAATCTTAAATTTATGAAAATTAAATTTAGAAGACTGCTAACTCAGTAATGAGGGTATCAACAACTCCCTTTCCAGTTAATGGGAGTTCGCATTCTCTTAAAACTTTGTGATTACCCTTAGCAGTGTGTTCCATTTAAGGAATATAAGAATTAATTCTTGATCATTTAAATTTTTAGTTCAAATTGTTACAACTAACTTCTTAGCACCGCTAACTAGATCCATAGCACCACCTGGTCCTTTAACCATCTTTCCTGGAATAATCCAATTGGCAAGATCTCCAGTTTCTGAAACTTATAAACCTCCCAAAATGGAAATATCCATCTTTCTTCCTCTAATCATAGCAAAGGACTGTGATGAAGGGAAATATGAAGCACCTGGAAGTACTGTGACAGATTGCTTTCCGGCGTTGATGAGATCGGGGTCAATCATATGCTCTTTTGGGAATGGACCAAGACCGAGAATACCATTCTCGGATTGCAGAGTGATGTTAACACCTGGAGCAAGATAGTTAGAACAAAGAGTGGGAATACCAATTCCTAGATTTACGTACATACCATCTTCAATTTCTTGAGCAGCACGTTTTGCCATCTTGCTTCTACCCTTGTCATCCTTTCCTGGCTTTCCTGAAGTAAATGCATCAGAAGTAGTTCTGAATTCAAGCATCTTTTAATAGTTTTATCCCTTAATGATTCTATGAACATAGACATCTGGAAGATGTACTTCATCTGGATCTAATGAGCCTACTGGTACAATTTCTTCGACCTCAACAATACAGATCTTTCCAGCTACAGCACAGTCAGGGTTGAAGTTTCTTGCTGACTTTCTGAACATAACGTTACCCTTTTCATCAGCTTTCCATGCCTTAATAATAGCGAAATCTCCAACAATTGATCTCTCCAAGATGTATTCTCTTCCGTCATACACTCTTTTTTCCTTTTTCTCGCTAACTAATAATGGTTTGCTTGGATCCTTGGGGTCGAATCTAAGTGGGAATCCACCTTATTCAATCAAAGTACCGTTACCAGTAGGGGTGAAGAAAGCTGGGATTCCAGCACCTCCTGCTCTTAATTTTTCAGCTAATGTACCTTGTGGCACTAGCTCAAGTTCGAGCTCTCCGGACAGGTATTTTAATAAATAAGTTTGTAAATTCTATTATATCTCCGAAATTAAGTATTGCCTCTCAAACTCCTTGTTCTCACCTACATATGATGATATCATCTTCTTGATCTGTCTATTCTTAAGGAGTAGACCTAGTCCGAAGGTGTCAATACCACAGTTGTTTGAAACGATTGTCAAGTCTCTCTGGCCTTGTTTCTGTAGTGAGTCTATAAGATTCTCAGGGATTCCGCACAATCCAAAACCTCCAACGCAAATAGTATCGCCAGTTTTAATATCTTTTGTTGCCTATTTATCATGTCAAAAAATATTTAATCATAATTAATGATTCCAATAAAAATATAATTATTATTATACTAGTTATAAATCTATTTCATGTCATTTTAGAAATACAGTCATCATGCAAAAGTTTGGTTAGTTATAAGAACGAGACTTACCTCATGAGCATTTGGGTAAACCTTTGATGAGAAAAGTCTCTATAATTAAATACAAATCATATTATTTTAGTTGTTTAAATTGATTTAAACAACTAAAGATTAAGCAAGCAAATATTACAATTTAAATTGAAAAATTTGAAAATCATAATTTATGCAAAAAGAATTTATTGTATAAATAATAAAACAAATTAAAAATTAAATAGAATTTTCTGCTTTTTTTAATAAATTTTTGGTTTTTATATTTTTATATATGAAAGAAAAGTGAAATTGCTAACCTAATTTAAATTGTTATCAAAACTACTTAATTTAAATTAGAAATTAATAAAAATCTCAAATATATTATCTAATTAATATTGTGATTATATTTTTTTAAATAGTATTTTAACAATATTTTACTTATTTAATTATAAAAGGCAACAGCTGATGTAGCGGATTTGTTAAGAAGGAACGATTTGTTCAGAATCTATCTTGAGAGCATTTTAATTAAAAAATAAATATTTATTATATTTGGAATCCACTTCCCCTATAAATACTCAGAAAACGTGATATTAGCCACTATTATTCATTTAAATTGAAAATAAATATAAAGAGTATTTATAAATAATTAATTGATAGCAATAATTTAAATAGAGAAGCTATTAATATCTTGTAAAGCAGGAAAATTAAATAAAACTAAAATAATCAAATGTAAGACCTATCTCCCCAACTTAAAATTAGGGAATATAAAAGTGCAAATATATCGAAAGTTATATCAAATTATATTATTATTATATAGAAAAAATATATATAGAATAAATTCATCTATCAATTATTTAATTAAATACTCAATAATTATGATTTATTTTATAATAAATTATAGAAATGTTTTCTTTAATAAAATATTTTCTTTATTCTTTGTTTTATTTATATTTATATCTATATTTATGTTTTTTTAAATAATTAATATTATTTCCTTATTGTGCGCTCCTACACTTAAAACTCTGTATTTTCTTATTAAAAACAAATAAATAATTATTTAATGGTCACCCAATATATTTACACAAACCATTAAAATCTTATTTATCTTATTATTAATTAACAAATAGTGTAGAATTTACATTTTCTAAAGAATCCCTGTAATTTCTCATCATAATTTTTTTAATTAAATTTTTAAAGAGTATCATTTTCTAGAAAGATGAACTTAAATCAATTAAATACCAAAATATATAATTTGAAGTCTTATATTGTGGTTTATATTTTTCATTTTTTTATTTTTTGTATTTAAAATCATATAACTTAATTTGATTTGACTGATATCTCGCAATATATAGTGTCTTTAGGGAAATATTATTAAGTTAAATATCTAAACAACATCATGGATTCAAGTAAGTCACATCGCCTCTCTCAATTCTTAGCGTTCTTAATTTTTCTTGATAATAGGAAACGATTTCAAAATCTAAGCCACCAAGTTCGTCACCCAGAACGCTGGTAAGCTCAGAGATCACTACAGAATTGGAAAGATGCTCGGCAGTGGTAAGTTTGTCTTGTTCATCATAATCAAATATGTTAGGCGCTTTCGGAGAAGTGAGAATGTGTGTTCACAGAGAAACAGGTGCCCAAAGAGCTGTTAAGGTTCTGAGAAAGAGTCACTTCATTTATATATTTTTCAATTTATTATGCCAAATACCTAAATGAATACCTCAATAATTTCTTTTTAAGTGCATGTGTGATAAAACACGATCATTTTTAAGTCACATGGACGATGATGAGAAGAAAATGCTTTTTAACGAAATCAACATATTGCGTGAATTGGTAAGTCTCAAATCCAACTCTAAGCGTTAATCCTCGCTCTCTTTGAGCGCCCTTCATATTTAATTATGAAGGTAGTAATATTAATGGCGACATAAAAATGGGTTTTATCAATTACAGAAATTATTTAATTTATTTGAAAAATTCGTCACAATCCTAATTTAAAGTATCTAATATCGTTATATACTTTATTTTACCCAATTATTATCAAAATTTAAAAAATATTAAGGTAAAATTTATAGCAGTTCTTTGAAAAATTGTATTTACAATTGTTGCTTAATATTTAAAAGATTTTATTAAATTAATGAAAAAGATTATTTAATTTAAAGTGAAAATTATGTCATTTAATTATCAATGATCTTTTTGAATTCCTTGATAAAAAGCTTTAAAATTAATTTAAAAGTTAATATAAATAAGGTTTTTAAAGTTATTTATGTTTTCCAGTTGGTTAACTACTACTAAATTATGACAATATGAGTCTAGTCTCGTATCTTTAAAAATAATAATCTGAGCTTAATTAAATGTATAGGATCACCCAAATATTGTGAAAATGTACGAGTTCTTTGAAGATGAGAAGAGATATTATATTGTCACTGAGTAAGTATACACTAAGTCTTATGAGTTATAGGAAAATATTAAAATTGTAAGAAAATAAAAGAAATGGTAAATTGGCATAATTAAAAAAAAGAGTTATAGGATCTGTAAAGGAGGTGAATTGTTCGATGAGATCATCGCCAGAGGTAAATTCACAGAGAAAGATGCTGCTATCTTGATGAAGCAAGTCCTTTCATGCGTCAACTATTGCCACAAAAACAACATTGTACACAGAGATCTTAAGCCAGAAAACATTCTCCTTGAACAAAACAAGGACTTTGATCAGATTAAAATTATCGACTTCGGAACCTCCCTAGTCTACGACACTGGAAAGAGTCTCGATGAGAAATTGGGAACTCCCTACTATATTGCCCCAGAGGTCCTCAACAAGAAGTACAATGAGAAGTGTGATATCTGGTCTTGCGGAGTAATTACATATATCATTCTCTCAGGTATGCCACCCTTCAACGGACAAAGCGACTAAGAGATCATGAAGAAAGTTAGAATTGGTAAGTTCTCTTTCTCAGATCCATGCTGGTCAAACATGTCCGACAAAGCAAAGGACTTCATCACCAAGCTCTTGACTTACGACGTCGACTCCCGCCCCTCAGCCGAGACCGTCCTCCAACACCCTTGGATCGTTGACTTCTCAACTCAAGCAGTTGACGCTTCAGTCGCCGTTGGTGCCCTCTCCAACTTGAAGACTTTCAGAGCTGATCAAAAATTGAAGCAAGCCACCTTTGCTTTCATTGCCAGTCAACTTTTATCAAAGAGCGAGAAAGAGAACCTAGCTAAGATCTTCAAAGCTATCGACAAGAATCTATTATTTTAGTTTTTATCTTTTAAAGGAAATTAAATATAATACTTATTTGGATCATCAAATCAATATTATTAAATACAATATGATTTTTTACCTAAGAAAGTCTCTTATGCATTTATTTAAAAATGTTAAATATAATCTTTTATTATACCATTGATAGTTATTGAAAAAAATCAATTTCTTGCTCTAAATTCATAAAAAATTGCAGAAAAAGTGTAAATTTGATTTTGATAAAATAATAGTATCAAAATATTTTCTTTGTTCAGTTTTATTAAATGGTGACGGAAAGCTTTCTCTTGAAGAAATCTTGGAAGGTTATGACTTATTCTTCGGAAAGAATATGGACTTTAAAATTTATATTTAACAACAAAAATCACGCATGAATATTAGAAGTATATGTCTAAATTATTAAATAAATAAACTATTAATTCTTAAAGGGCTTATTTAGCTATTTTCATATATCCTCTCTATATAAAACCATGATTAATAATATTAAGGACAAATCAGACATTGAGAAGATGTTCAAGTCAGTCGATATCGATGAAAGTGGATTTATCGATTATTCTGAGTTCGTTGTAGCAGCAATGAATGAAAAGAATTATTTTTAAAATTTTATTTAAAAAGAACCTCTTGACTATTGTTAAAATTGAACTCAAAGGTCATGAAATTTACATAATAATTTATATTAAATTATATACTGTAATTTCTTATCAAACCTCTCTTTTTTATATAAAAGTAAAACTTACTTTCATTAATAACATAGTTTTGAAAATACCTTAAATAGTAATAAGGTCAAATGCATAACTATTTATTTAGGAAATTTAATAGAAGTGTAAGAAATTGTTTTTTCTTTTATTTAATAAAAAAACAATTATGAATTACATTAATGAATGCCAATATATATCTAACAATAACGAGAAGCTCCAGGCTGCATTCAGAATGTTTGACAAGGACGGCAGTGGCTTTATCTCATCTGAGGAAATCAAGGAAATTCTTGGATTCGGAAAGACTCTTTCAGAAGAAGCAGTAAACGAATAAAACATTTAAAATCTCATTATTTTATCATATTTAGGAATTCATTTAAATTGAGGTGTGTAATAAAGCTATTATATATTAATTAAATTACACAAGAAACGAAATTATCAGATAGGTAGATGCCAATGGAGATGGCCAGATTTCATTCGAGGAATTCTCTCAAATGATGAAGAGACTATCCTCATGATTATGATGGATACCTTACATTAAAGCGTAATGATTGTATACCAGAAACTTCTTAATTTAATTAAAATAGGCAATTATTTGTATTTTTATATACAAGTTTAATAATATAGTTTCAATAAACTTGTGATAGCCTAAAGCTAATCTCTATAAATGAAATATAGTCATTATTGATTTTCAAAAATAAGTTATCTTACGCAATACTTTTTTTCTATTATTTTCTTTATACTCATCTGGCCACCAAATATTTCATCCTTAAATTACATATATTTAAATGCAAAATTTTTCAATATTAAATTCTAATATTAATAAAAACGAAAAAATTATTCATATTGCATTGATTGTTTTAAAATAAATAATTTCTTATGAACTTAATACTTCATTGTTTTAAGTAAAGTTCATTTTTTCATAGATTTTTTCATTCAACTTGCTCATGAATTTCAGTCTTATATATGTAATAATAACTTTAGAATTAAATTAAGTGAAATTAGAATAATTTATATAATTAACATTCTTGATTTTATCATCCTTGATTGTGGTAACAAAGGTTTCTGGAATTCCAACATCAAACCATTTATTTAATTATGACATTTCTAATATAATATATTTTTTAAACATTAATATAATTTAAACACTTATAACCATTCATCTTCATCAGTGCCACCTGTCTTTGGGAAGTTAACAACAACTGATTGACTGCTTGTAGTGTGAATTTTGCAGTTTCTAGCAGATTCAAACAAGAACACTTGCACACTGTTGCTTCTCTCTACAGCCATTTGTGGGATTCTACAATAAAATTTTTAAAAACAAATCATGTAGATTAAATTGGTGCTTACTGTAGCTTAACTGTTACGAAGATCTTCTGGCAGTTGATGACTTCCACGTTGGCAAGAATTGACTCTACTACTACTCTCACGTTCTGGCAGTTCTCAAGCATGATTAAATATAGAAAGAATTGTACAACATAAAAAGATTCAAGAAACATTTTAATAATTATGATGTTTTTGCATTTACCATCAACAACTAGATTTCGAAATGAATTAATTTCTCTATATACCTTGAAATAGATTTTTAATAGGACCTTAATAAATATCTAAATAGATTTATTTTCTTATTTATTTTTATTAAATGACTATTAAAATTTAAATTTATAAAGTTATTGTGAGTATCCCTAATTTTTTTTATGTAAATTAATTATATTTGAAAAGCTATAAGTATTGACTGAGATTTTTACCTAATTAATTTGAGTGATATATATAAATACGGCTGGTGGGTCATTTTTTATTAAGTTAAATATCTAAAGAAAATCATGGTGAGCAGATACAAATAGTAATATTTATAGAATGATAAGATTAAAATTGAGTTTCTTCCTAAATATGAAAATTTAAAATGATTAATAAATAAGAGCAGATGTAAGTTTCTTTTAAATACGTGATTGAGAACCACTTGCCCCTTGACCCACTTAACCATATTTATAGCCGACGACTTGAAAATCCAAGCCAACAAATTCGTCACTCAAAACGCAGGTAAACTCAGAGATTACTACAGAATTGGTAAAATGCTCGGAAGCGGTAAGATTACATTGCTTTTATTTAATATAAAATAAAGAAGAGTTAATTGCATTATTTATTATTATATAAACCAATGTAAATCTCTTTTAAACTAGCTTAATTTTAGTTAATTAATTAATTACTCTATTTTTATCAATGAACTTTCTCTTCATATAACAATTAAGTTTTCTATTAATTTTAATGCTTTAAAAATCATCTATTATTATACTTTTTAAATAAAATAAAAATTTTTATATATTTTTAGATTATAACTAATAATTTATTGCTGGTTAATAAAATAAACAGGCGCCTTCGGAGAAGTGAGAATGTGTGTACACAGAGAAACAGGTGCCTAGAGAGCCGTAAAAGTTCTGAGAAAGAGCCACATTTATTATTACTTATAATTTTATTATCCTTGTTATAATATAATAAATTGTTAATCAAAATAGGTGAAAAATCTTTTTTTCTCTCATAGTAAATACTTCAAAATAAAGAAAAAAGATTTCTTCCTTATATTATTCTAGCAACGATATTGCTTTAAAAACAATAATTTTTATTCATTTTATTATAAACCCCTTGTAGCACTATTTATATTTAAATTATCACATGGACGATGATGAGAAGAAAATGCTCTTTAACGAAATCAACATATTGCGTGAGTTGGTACGTACTCTTTTTAGTCTCGACTTTACTTTCTGCACCCTATTTATTTTATTATTCTAAACTCACACTGGTGTATCTTTAAATTCTTAAGAAAACTGACGTGTATATTTTTAAATGAACATTTTGTTTAAATTAGGGATAATACTCATTTAATAAGAAAGTAAAGATTTATAAATTAAATAAACTGACTGTTATCACATGAAGTTGTTTTAACTATTTTTTTACAGGATCACCCCAACATTATAGTTTAGAAATAACTTAATAATTATTATGATAATTTGATATTTGGTAATTGTGAAAATGTACGAGTTCTTCGAGGATGAGAAGAGATATTACATTCAGGATAAAGTTAATAAAATCTATTAAGGATATAAAATATAATTCTTTTTTTAATTGTTACAGAGTAAGTAGATTGCATTTAGATAAATTTAGTATTGATCGTTAATTTTTAGAATCTGTAAAGGAGGTGAATTGTTCGATGAGATCATCGCCAGAGGTAAATTCACAGAGAAAGATGCTGCAATCTTAATGAAGCAAGTGCTTTCATGCGTCAACTATTGCCACAAAAACAATATTGTACACAGAGATCTTAAGCCAGAAAACATTCAAAACCAAATTATCCCTTAATTAGATATTTGAGTAATTTAAAGGGCATAGTTAAGAATATATAAATGTTAGTAAAAAAACGCAGATTTTTGCGAAACTATTATGAAAATTAGTTATTTAATTTCTTTAAAAAAACTTCTCTGATTGACTTTATTATATTTTTTGAATCTTGTTCACTATCTTGGATTAAGTGTGGCATTTGAAGGTTACTTAGAATAAGAGGATACTTTCACTCTTTTATTTTTGCAATGCTTATATTTACTATAAGCCTAGCTAATTAAACTTATTTTCACATGCTCAGTACCAAAGAAAGCCATACTTTCTATGCCGCTCTCTTAAATTAAGACAGCTTTTGCTCTAAAATGTACTAAGCAAAACCATTTTAACATTTCTCTCAATTGGATTTTACTCTGGAATACTAGGGACCTTTGTCTAGATTAATTTTTTAATGTCAATTCTCAATGAAATGGTAATAAATACTTATATAGGTAGGATCAGCATAAAATTATCATGCTACAATTCTGTTAAAAAAATCCAAGTTAGTGAATCCTTGATACACTTCATTATATATGATAGTATTTCATTTTATCATTGATATTTCTCATTATATAAGACCCTAATATTAGCTAATTATATTTCTCATTTTGAGTATAAACTTATTTTTATTATTAAGCCTATTAAGACCCCAATGTTACCATGAAAGTCATACAAACATCAATTTAAAAGGTTTTGAGGTTTTGATTCTCCTTGAACAAAACAAGGACTTCGATCAGATTAAAATTATTGACTTCGGAACCTCCCTAGTCTACGACAGCGCTAAGAGTCTCGATGAGAAATTGGGAACTCCCTACTATATTGCCCCAGAGGTCCTCAACAAGAAGTACAACGAGAAGTGTGATATCTGGTCTTGCGGAGTCATTACTTACATCATTCTCTCAGGTATGCCACCCTTCAACGGACAAAGCGACTAAGAGATTATGAAGAAAGTTAGAATTGGTAAGTTCTCTTTCTCCGATCCATGCTGGTCAAACATGTCCGACAAAGCAAAGGACTTCATCACCAAGCTCTTGACTTACGACGTCGACTCCCGCCCCTCAGCCGAGACCGTCCTCCAACACCCTTGGATCGTTGACTTCTCAACCCAAGCAGTCGACGCCTCAGTCGCCGTTGGTGCCCTCTCCAACTTGAAGACTTTCAGAGCCGATCAAAAATTGAAGCAAGCCACCTTCGCTTTCATTGCTAGTCAAAGCTCATTACTTATTTATTTTCATTCTTATTAATTTACTCTTTAAAAAATTCTATAAATTTTACTTTATAAAAATTTTACTTCATTTAAATTATTAAAAGTTCAATTTTGATAGATGAGAATTTGAATTACTATAATTAAATTTAAAATGATATGATAAATATTTATACATCTAAATATAAAATGCACCTTTTAACATAAAAAAACTTACTTTAATAGTTTTTGCTTTATTTTATCTATAATAAAACTCAAGACTTGCAACTCTTATTGCTAGGTTTAATAAAAAACTTTCATTTCTTAATCAATAAAAATTTGTTGTAATTTAAGAGTATTTTTTCAATTTTATTATTTTTTATAGAATTTCAATTTATTTATAATCTTTCATTTGCAATAAATTTACTAAAACTAGCATATAATAATAAAAAATTAAAACATTTTTGCAAATTATATTCAATAGATCTGTATATTTATAAGCAAATATAATAACTATCTTCAAGTATTTAGGTTTCTTGAGTCAACTTTTGACAAAGACTGAAAAAGAGAGCCTCGCCAAAATTTTCAAGGCAATTGACAAGAATCATTAAATACTGTATTCTTTACAATTTCAAAATATTAGTATAATTATGAAAGAATGGAGATGGTAAACTTTCACTTGAAGAAATTCTTGAAGGTTATGATTTGTTCTTCGGAAAGAACATGGACAAGACTGATATCGAAAAGATGTTTAAGTCTGTAGATATTGATGGTAGTGGATTTATAGACTACTCTGAATTCGTCGTTGCTTCTATGAATATAATTGCCAAATATTCTTAATTAATTTTATAATTATTATATAAAATTTTAAGTAAATTCTTGTCTTTCAATCCAATGAAATTATTTTAGATTAAAATGAAAAAAATATTGAAAAAAATAGTTATTCATAGATTTTTGTTTTAAATGAGAAAAATCTCTGCACAAACGAGAAATTACAACAGGCCTTCAGAATGTTTGACAAGGACAACAGTGGCTTTATTTCATCTGAGGAAATCAAGGAAATTCTTGGTTTCGGAAAGACTATCTCAGAAGAAGCTGTCAATGATATTATTAATCAAGTCGATGCTAATGGAGATGGACAGATTTCCTTCGAAGAATTCTCACATATGATGAAGAGATTGTCCAGCTGATTATTTTGCATAGTAAATGACATAATTCATTAAATTTACAAACTATAGATTTTATCACATTACTTACTTTAGCTTTTTTATTATTTCATCCTTCTCTTTACAATCTTTTTTTATTTATGGAGGTCCTTTTAGGAACACAATTTTTATATAAGTCCCTATACCTAAAATGTTAAGTTGTCTTGGTGCAGTTGAAATGTTTTCTCCTCTCCTATAATTATAGTGTATTTATTTGAATAAATGATTCTTACCCTCCTAATCTGTATTCAACATCTAGGAAACTTCCACTTATTCCATCACCAATATGTACCTCTACTTCTGGGATAAATCTGTCTTCTTTAGCCATCAAAATTAAGTGAGCTATTTCACATCTGTAGTTCAATCTTATGACTATTTCTTGCGGAAATTTGCAATACCTAGCACATTCCCATGTCCTAGTCTGTGGCTCGAATGTTATCATGCTCAGGTCGTCGAGAGAGGTACCCTGCATCTCAGAAGAAGCGGCAACGCTTTAAAATGGGACCCAGGTAAACAAGGATTTTACTCTTGTTTTCTCTCGCATTATTTCATAAATGTCCTCTCTAGTTTTCTCTGTCAGTTCCATTTTTAGATTATTTATTTTATTGAAATGATTTTAAGTAAAAAGTCTTATGCCCAACATAAACTATTTACTTGAAATATGTGATGCTAATAAAAGCAAAATTATTGATTTTATAATAATATAATTTGAAAACAAACAATACAAGAAACAAATAGGAAGTATGAATTTTTACAATTTTACATCGTGTTCTCATTAACTTCTCTTTTTAGTTCGTAATAGGTTTGTATAAAAAGCATCAAATATATGAAAAGTGGAATAAATTAGGTCCTAAAGCCGAAAGCTTATCAGATTTCAACAATAGACGACATAAATCATGAGCTTGTAGCTCTCGATTACGCAATCTATAATCCTCCCAATAACTTATAGTAGAGCTAAAATAACAATAATTTTAACAGTAATCCGCAATTTAGTATTTTAAACTGGTCTATAGATTAAAACTAGATGGATAGACAAGGAAGTTTGGAAAATCTCAAGCCATAAAACAATTCAAAAGATCTGAATAATAATTAACAGTAAATTTCAATGAGTAAGGAGAAGAAGAAAGTTTTGAAATAATCAGAATCATTCAGAGCTCTGGTTGATTCCAATGCAATTTAGAACAATATTGAACTTTGTGAAGTTTTTGTGGTGGTTGGAGTGCACCAAGACACTTTAAGTAAGAATTGCTGAGGTATTGATTTAATTTTATTACAGGACTACATCTACAGGAAATTGCAAGAGGAGAAAGAATAATGGATGATTATACAACAAATGCTCTTTTTCATAATTTAGACACCAGTATTGAAAAAGCCAATCCCTACCAAGACTCTGATCATCACATGTCAACAACTCCCTAGATTCTGGATTCATATCCAAAGATACTTAAAAATAACCTAGACTTCAATGCTGTTCTCAATTCTACTAAAAATGAAAGCTAGAGTTAAATGTTGAGTACGATGAATGAATAATACCTTTACTTGAGCAATATTTAATTGGTATGTTTTGAAAGTTAAATCTCTTAACAATTCTATAGATTTGTTTCCCAGATGGCTATTACGTTGATACTGACTTTAACAGAGAAAAGATGCAAGAACTTATTTCAAAAACTCATAATGGATATTCAACTTAAGAATCTTCATAGAACTATAAGATTATGCATTTCACTATTACTTAATCCAGTGGAGATAAGAAATATCTGACTTCAATCTAATACAATGTAATATTTCATTCTAATTTTAATTATATTAATTTTTGTAGGAACTCGCCTATATAGAGTATTAAGTTGGCAATTTAATCGACAGAAAAGTCTGTATTTTACCAAAGTGCATCTGTATAGTATCCCGCTTACCACTATTTTCAATTCAAAAGTAAGACTATTTCTCTTATGAAATTTAAGGTAGATGTTAGAATTCTTGTATGATGATCTTATATTGAAATTCCATTAAGCATTCAGTGATGACTACAAAGATTCAGATGATTTCAAGGTTATTGAGTAGAAATTCATTAAAGCTAAGTAAATTGTGAAATTTGATAGACTGGAGTTTTATTTGTCTACATTCTTCCATCATTTGAAGATAGATGGAACAAACTTAGAATTTGAGATAAACTTTATATTAATTTTAAGAATATTAGTTCTATTTATTTTTCATATTTATAAATATAATTGTAGATATTATATAAGTTTATACAAGAAATCTTCTAAAATTATGAACAATAATAATAAAGAAAGTTAGCACAAGAAAACTTTGATTCGCTACGTAAACACTTTTAATAAAGAATGCTTAAAACTTGAAAATTATGATTTCAAATTACTTTTCGAAAAAATAAGACCCAAAATGTTGATGCAGATGTTTGTCTCTTTACTTCATGAAAGAAAAATAATTATTATTCATAATGATAGTGGCAAGAATGCAATTTTGATTGAGACTTTGATCAGTTTGCTCTACCCTTTATAATGGAATTTCACTAACATCTCTTATTTGATACCTAGCATGGTTGAATACTTAGAAGCTCCTTTTCCTTATATAGTGGGTGTCCCTAGAGATCTGTGGAAATTTATTTATGAGCAGAAATGGGAAGTATTAGGTGAAGAGGTAGTAGCATTTGACATTGATAATAATCGTGTGCTTTAAAAGGAAGACCTACCAGACTTCCCTCAACCATATACTTAGTTACTGATACAATAACTTGAAATTTAAATTGATAAAAGCAAGCAACTCTCGGCAAGAACTGTTGAAAGAGATACTGAACTTTCAAGGGAAATAGACAGGTTTTGGAACAATTTTACATTAAAAGTTAAACAGCAGTTCTTAAACTTCCTGATATTCTTGATCAATACTTTTGAAAATTTCTACATCTAGCAAGAAGAAACTGTAAATAAAGGAAGTATGATTCAATCTATAGGGATGCAAGGTACGGCTTCCTCAACATTAGATAGCTCAAGAATTCATCATTAATAAAACAGTGTTGCGGGAGGTGGCTCTGCAAATGATATTTTTAATTTCGAAGAGTACGTTCAAAATGTTACTGAAAATCAATCATTCTTTGAGAAATTTGTGAGAACTTAAGCATTTATAAATTTCATTGAGTAGGCTTATTATGAAGAACAGGGGAATTTGAGTGATGCCTCTATAAGGTTTTTCAAAGAATGTACTAGAAAATTGTCAAAAGAAAATTTATAAGCTGTAAGAGCTATGCAAGACACTATGATCTAGAATCTATAACTTTATTATATCAGAATTTTAAAATTATTTTATTATAATTCACAAGTTTAATGATCGAGGTATTAGTTATTCTATCGATAAATGCCACCTTATTTATGATAAATCTCTAAGGATGCTAGAAACCTAATTTTCAAACCAAACAAATTAAGAAGGCTCATTATAACAAGCCTTTGGTCTAATTCAAACTTTAGACCATAGAAAGATCATAAAAATGAAGCAATTTGATCCATCTTAACTTATTGAACAAAGATTCACAAAAGGATAAGAGACCATTTTTGATATGTAAAATCTTTAAAAACAAAGACTTCTAAGCAAACAATAATCTAGCAAGATTTAGAATCCTGATCAGTTACTTATTTTAAAATCTAATGATTACTCAAACTTCAATAGTACCTAGAACAACATTCCAGAGTATTTTACGATCTAAGCAACTCCAATAAATTCAAATAGCAGAGTGAACCTTCACTTAGAAGCTGATCTGATTAAAGAAAATATGAATAGAACTTAGAAAAATTTGATTAAAATTGAAGATGACTACGATGGTCATGATTTCGATGATTCTAGAATAATTAATCCAGATAAATTGATTCAAGAGGAATCAGATGAAAATTCCTCAAGCGAGAAAGAGGAGGCTGGCTTTTTAGGCTTTTTTAAGAAGACTTTCTCTAGTGTGAAGAAAACCTTCGAAAGTACGTTTAATCCAAACAATGATAAGCAAGTTAAATCTAAGTCCTAGTAAAGACCTCCAGCTTTGAGTACTTACAGTTAAACTAGACCTGGTTTGTACACTCCTGATCTAATGTTTGATGAGTAACCAAAGCATTTTAATTATATCCAAATTTAGTCATTTTTTTTATGATACCAAATTTATTCAAATAATTAGCAAGAAGAAGAGTCTCCAGAAATCACTGGAAACCGAAGAAACAGCAATTAATAAAAAGCTTAAAATAGAGCAGCTAGAAGTTAAACTTTCCATGTGAATTAATCAATAAAACAGCCTGTAATATTAGTAAGTGAAAGCTAGTAATAGCCTCCACAAAGAGATAGAAAAAACAACAACTCTTTTCTCTAAAACCTCTGGAATTTAGGTTCTACAAGGAAATAAAAGCCCGATAACCAAGAAATAGTTGAGAGGAAAATCGGGTCGTTAAGTCCTGTGAAACCAAGTGACGACTAGAAAATATTGATTTAAAAGAAGAATAAGAATAGAACACTTAATGGGAGTGGTTTCTTTATCTTTAATGAGGAAGACATGAAAAATATGACAGAGATGTCCCCAACGAATATTTATAAGCAAAGCTCAACTGCCACCAATTAAGTTGGGCAGATCTAAATTCTTAAATTTGACTATTAACAATTGGAAGAGTAACTTTATCATATAATTTTTTCATAATTTAAACTTAGCCAAAGACAGCAACCAAGAATAAAGAATCCCCCAATTTTAGACCAACAACAAAACAATTTACTTAATAGATTAAGATCGATAAGTTATTAAAATGACCAAACTAGGCAGGTAATTTCTAATTAAAATTCTGGCTCAAAACGTGTAAAACTCTTCGATGAACTTCGTAGTTCATTAACACAACAAAAACTCTCAGAAGAGCAATATTTGAACTATAAAACTACAAACAATGCTGAATTAAATCGATAAACCTTTGCTATAAATTCTCAGGGTTTCAGTCCAATATAAGTGGAGAACTCTTCTGAATCAAGAAATCAAAAGTTTAAAGATTAGTAATAATAAATTTTAGCTTAACATATAGTCTTCAACTTAGACGATATCAAACCTCAAAACGTTTTAAGTTTCCAGTAAACCCCAAAACTGGCAAGTCAATCATCATAGAAACAGAAAGAGTGTAAGGATGAATTCGAGTAATTATACAAGAAAAGCACTGAAAATTTACTATATGCGCCACAAACCTTGCTTACTAAGAATTCAAGCAAGGATAATTTGCACATAAATAAGTGGAAAAGTCAGACCAGTAAGATCAGTTTGAAGAATAGCACTGCTGCTGGAGGAGCTGCTTAAAAGCCTCCAAAGCATCATTATCAAGTTGTGAAGAAAAATATTAACGGTATTTTATTATTTATTAATTATCTATTTTACTTATTTTAAAAGGTATTTAAGGCAATAAACAGAATAAACAATAACTTTAAACTCCATATACAAGGATAAACTCAGCAAATAATTCGAAAAAAGAGAATGAAAAATTGGCACTTTAAAAATCACTAACAAGTGATATGTATAATGACAGAAATTCTACTGATGAAGATTTGAAGGCGCCAATCTATGGTAAAAACCTAAGCTCGTTTTAGAATATCATGGGTAATAAACTCCTACATTAAAATTCAAGAAAATGTATACAAAACAAATAAACATTATAAATTATTACTTACACTAAATTATTTAGGAGAATATTTATAATTTATCATAAAAATTGTTATTTTATGTTATTATTTAGTTAACCTTAATCTATAAAATTTTTTTTCAATTGAATAGGGCTTTAGTAGTAAACCATTTGAGAAACAAAATATGATAAATTAACTATCTTCTACTCAAAGTATAAAAACATACACTCATCATTAAATTGATAATTTTTCATATTCTGCATGAAATTATAATTGTAAAAGTATTAAGAATAGAAGTTACGGTGCTTAAAATTCAGCTTCTGTAACAAACTTCACTCTTCAAAATAAAGGTTAAAGTCAACCGAAATCTAATTCTTAAAACTAAACTGCAATTGGGGCTTCATCAAGACATAAACGATAGATATCTAGGGGTATGCAAAACGTACATGTGGCTGGTGAAACCAATAATCCACTCACTAGTCCCATTCAGTAAATTCTCATTTTTAAAAAAAAACATGCGATAAAATTATGCTGTTATTAGATTATAGAGAACATAGAGCCAGATGACGAGAATAAAGTCAAATAAAACAAATAAATCGAGGCGCTTCACTTAGGCAGAGTGAGAAAGAAGTCTGGCAATAAGACAGCAGGAGCAACCAGATAAATCAATCATCATCCTAACACATCTAGCAACAATAATAACATACTATCTTATAGCAGGAAAAGTAGCACTGCCATGCTCTCGAATACTTAAACTTCGTAAAATCTGGCAAACCTTAATAAATCACAGAATTTACAGAAAACTCTCAATTAGATATATAAGGGGGATTTCCAGAAATTATCCACATTTGCCAATAATCATAATTCTAGGACTAATTTAATTTAAATTATTAATTATTTTGATGAATATTCACTTAATTATATTAGATTACTAATAACAGGAATATAAACAATTCTGGAAACACTAAAACTTAGACTTTCACAGCTAAACAATCTGGTTCTAACAATCTTTAAAATTTTATAAAATTTAATTTATATATATTAAATTTAATATATTTATAAGTATTATATGATAATCTCTATGATACTACAAAGTAGCTGGAATTAGCAATCTCCGGTATAAGTCTGAAAGAGTAAGACTTAACTAGCAAATACCAGCAAAATAAACATTAAAATCATTACAGTGAAGTGTAGAATATGCAAGGAAATGATAAAATGCTGAATAAAAATGGCATTCCAAATAAAACAGTGCACAGCTCTGATTATTCATCTTGTCATAGTTAAATTGAAGATCGTTAAATGTAGCAATAGTAGTAATAGTATGAATAAGAGTTAATCTAAGTTCAAAGTAGGAAAATGGTAAATTTTTAAGTTTTATTGACACAAATTTGTGGGATAATTCATTGAATATGATATATATCGACTTCTCTCTACATTTAACTAAATGAAGCAAAATTTATAGCCACAAATATCGACAGATACTTGACGACTCAAGTGAAAGATCGCCACATGCCTGCTGGTGGCTCAATCGTTAACTGCATATCTTACGGTACTTAAGTTCAGCCCATTGTTATTGGAAAACCCTAGCAGCATATATTCGATGTATTAAGAGAAGAACATGGTCTGTTAGAGGAGCCACTCAGCAAATTCTTGATATAGAATTTATCATAATTTTCTATGAATTATAAAAGATATATTCTTGATGGTTGGAGATAGCTTGATTACAGACATCAGATTCGGTAATAACTGTGGAATAAGCACGTTATGTGTCCTTAGTGGAAACACTACTGAAGCTAAGATTAAGGAAATATTTATAAAAGGATTGAGAAATGAAGATGAAGGTGTGCCTACTTATATTTCCCCTTATTTTGGATTTAATTCTTGATAAGATTTTTGTAATATAAATTTAGTAAAGTTGATTTAATTTGCAAAAAATTAACGAAAATATATGGTTTTTACTGATAAATTGGATATATTCAAAGATTTTTTAATATGTAGATATAATATCATACTGATCTCTTTGTTACTCCAAGCGTCTTAATTTATTCTAAAATAGAGATAAAATTATAAAATGAAATAGGTTTGTTACCCTAATTTATATTGCTGTTTCAAATTCTTCTCTACCCACTGCTAATTCCAATTCTCTTTTGAGTTTCATAGTAATTTAACATATTTTCTTAGTAAATATTTTTAGATCTTTAACCAGCTACTTTAACATTTCATAGTAACTTGAAAATAAAGTATATGTCAATCAATTTCTTAATTAATAACAATTGAGATATTAATGATTTAATCTTAATAACAATGTTATCTCTTTTCTTTTCCATGTCAATGAGTGTCTGCCTGGTATCATCATCCACTGGAGCGTAAGTATAGCTTTAATCATCCACATAACTCCAATTCACATTCTCAATTGGCAAACCCATTTCAATCAGTATTTTATCAACTTCTTCAGATATTTATATCATTATATAACGCAGTTGCTTTTATATTAAACAAAATGCTCTGTAATTCATGAATTATAGATGCGAAAGTATAAAATTATTTAAATCCTAAAATTACTAAAATGATAGTAAACTTACCAAAAAGCAATGAGCCACTTCCCTCTTTTCAAGGGTCAAACCTCGTTATTCCATGCTAATCAGCTGGAATGAGTCCCTTTATAGCACTGGATTTATTTATACTTAATGAACCTAGTATCAGGAAAGTGGGCTATTTCAAGAGTGTGAACATAGCACCAGCTATCTCCAATGATGGATTGAATACATCAGAATAATAATAAGGCACATTAGTTCTACCAGCAGAGGTATATCACTCAGAAGAGAGAAAGCAAATTTTATAAACGAAATTGTATATTCTAATATTTTAATATACATACAAAGACAAAGCTAACTATTCTATATGTTCGTAGTGGAGTAATTGAAGGGTGTATGAGACGTTATGGCGATGAATTGACAGCTTTAGTAAAGCGAGAAGGGTTTGCATCTGGAACTATTTTGACTTCAACTCTCTCCCCAATTCACAGAGAACGTGATTCTAATCGATTGTAAGTATTTTCTCTCCTCAAAACATATAAGAATCTTAAACTTATGCTTAAAATCATAAGACTTCCTTATATATTACTCATAAAGAATCATATAGATAACACAATATATAGGATCCCATAAATATTTGCTTATGTAAACAACTATATATTCAAGCAAAAGATGCCAAAATACTATGAAATTTATGGAATCAGGAAGTTTGGGCACTGGCTAACTTAAAAAGATCTTAAGAAATCGCATACACACTAAGAACTTGATGAGTTAATGATGGCTGGTATGGCCAAGGGATTTCAATAATTATTGATTATAATCCTTATTTTTTCTTAATCTGTGATATATCCTAGGAATATACTATTAAAATTAACAGGATTGATGAAGACTTTTAACAGAGTTGACATCCCTTGCACAATGTTTGTAATTTTCACAAGTGGTGGCTATGATTTCGTTGGAGGCTATGCATACTACAATTTTCTAAAAACTAAGCTCTTTCAAGCATCAGAATAGTCAAGTCTTGAATAATAAACTTCAATTATCGAGCAAAAATTGGGAAAGTTGCAATTAAAAGAATAAACTGGAGAGGAGATTCATAAAGCTTTATTTGATAAAAAGGAGATCTAAATCCCTGCTTATTGGCGTCATATTCTAGATTATTTTTGAAATATAAATAATAAAAGGAGTAAAAAAAGTTATAAAATTAGTGTAAAGTGTAATAATAATTTTTGTTCAAAATAGTTGATTAGTATTTTTAATTTTGAGATTGCTGTAATTATTAAATCAAAAGATATATAATTATTAATTTTACCGCACATCATTTTAAAAATGGCTTAAAACTTCATGAAAGATGTGATGAAATAATCAGCAAAGACTCTATCAAAAACTGATTCAAACCTTCTTGGACTCCAGCATTCAGCTTTGGACGTTTCCCCAAAGCTCTATGCTTTCACTTAATGGCTTAACTCTCCAGAGTTCATTCAGACACACAAAACTTCAAATATGGATATTCACGGCTTGCCAGCAATCAAGATCAATCACCCCATTGTTTTTGAGAATTACAATCGCATAAATGGAATGGGCTATGGCTTGAAAACTTTACATTCTATAGCCAAGGGAGAAGTCATTATTTAACAAAAGACAGCTCTTGGATTGATAAGTAACACTCTATCGTCTGATCCTAGTTTTAACCCCAATAAACCTGCTTAAATATCTCAAAACACTCAAGAAAGTTAAGATTCTTAATTAACACCTGCAGAGGTTCAAGAGGAGTCTGACTCTTAGAATTTACTAGATTAATTAATATCCTTGACTTAGAGAGTGAGTCAGCACTTTTTCCCAAATCCATTGCAAGAAAATTAGAGGAATAGACTGTTTTAACATTTAATGTTGACTTAGAAACTTATCCTGCTTGAAAGACAAACTGAAAGCGTGACTGTTGAGGAAAATTATATGAGTAGTTATTTGGATTTACTACCTAGAGAAGATATGACATAACTTCTATTTTGGAATAAAAATGTACTTTTTTATCATATTTAATAGAGGGAAGTATATATGAATATATTAAAAAATAATCAATACTATTATTATTGAAAATATTAATGTTCAGGTAGAGGTAGACTCCGAAATTTTAAGAGGATAAATGAGAGATACAAATCAGTATTATACTTAAATCTACAATTAGCTTACTAAAAATGACCCCAATTCCCCTTACTTAGGGCAAAATTCTCTGTCGATCGAGGAATTTATGTGGGCCTTCTCAACTGTGTCTAGTAGACACTTAGTTTTCAACAATTAAGCAGTATCTACAGATTAGAATCCATTTTTAATGATGTTGCCACTTGTTGATATGATCAATCATTCGCCATCATTTCAACCTAATGTTGTAGTTCTACCATATGAGGATAAACTTAATTCTGAGAGTTACATTATAATTTAAGCTATTTAAGACATCCAGGAAAATGAGTAGTTTTATAAATTATATTCATGTTAAATTATTCTTGTATGATAATTTCACAATTGAAACCTTTCATTGAATTAAATATAACTTTTAATTTTTATTAATGAGCAGTTGTATTAAAGCTATGGAAACCTAAGCAACACACATTTAATTCAAAAATACGGTTTCACTCTTGAACAAAACCCCAACAATATGATCCAGCATTCCTTCCCATTCGGTTCCTTTGAGAGATACACTTATGAAGAACAGCAGTTGAAGAGAAAACTAAGTTAATAGTTTAAGATACCTATTAATGAGCAGAGATTTATGGGTAGTTTTTACAGCAATCGGTTCAATTAGGATATGTTCAAGACTTTGAGGCTTGGGTTTTTGGCAAGTTAAAATATCATAGACAGGAGAGGTACTGAAACATTTTAATAAATTAAATTTGCAGATTAATGCTTCTGGTATTAGTCATAATAAAAAGTTTACCAATATTATTTCCAATTTTTAATAATTAAAAAACATTTATTAACGATGTAGGAGATATGTCAAAACCATTTGATCCAAGTAACGAGTAACTTTGCTATGAGTATTTGGTATCAGCTCTTGATCAAAGCTACCAAAAACTCCAACCCTAAGAATATTATGAATAATAAATAGATAATATCAAGCACACTATTCTCACCAAACCTTCACCTGATACTTAAGAGATACAATAAAACGCAATTATTTTACTATGTATTTGTATATAATTTTGCATTTGAGAAGTTAACCAGTTAATTTTAAGTTAGCATATAAAATAATTGTATAAAAATGCAGTGAAAGACAACAAATTTAAGAAGTTAGCTCCCCTAGATCAATACAATTTGATGAACGCGTTTAGACTACAAGCAGATGAGAGCAGGATTCTCAAGTCTAACATTGAATTTTTGAAGAAAAACAAATCTGAAGCAATTAAGAAAGTTCTCGAATCATTGCATTGAAATATAAATACATTTATCTCACCTTTTAATTTAAATTAATTTCATTAAAGAATAAATTACATGCAATCATCATGCATTAGTAAATTATTAGTTTTTAAATACATTATAATAAAATGACAACAGACAAATCAATAAAAATACAACAATGATTGAACACATTATAATACATAAAATGTATAAATTTAAAATAAATTTATATATAGAAATCGTTAATCATGGCGAAAGCAACATGCTAATTATTTATAAGGTTTTATTTATTAATTACTAGAGATTACTCCTATTCATCTTATACTTCAATAATGTTATTATTTTATATATAATTCGAAGACAATAAGGTTTTTAAAGAAAGACTCTATTAAAATATAATTTATTTAGTATTAATCTCAATAAATTTATCTATATTTATGATTAAAAATAATGAACTAGCAATTAAACGATTTAATAAAATAATAATTTTTAAATTTATAGACCTCCATAAACAAACAAGAATCCATGTGGGCAAGTAGGACTGGCACTTCTGAAAATATGGGGATAGCCGCTTGGATACTACAAAGGAGTGGTTAATGAAGCCACACCTCTCAGAGGAGGCAAAGAAGAAGTTGGTATTATTATATATATATAATTAGTAACTAATTAATATATTATTTAATTATGATTACTATAAAAGATCAAAAAGAAAAGAGATTAGGCATTCAAAGTGCAGGACTATGAAATAAATAAATTGTTAATATAAAGATTTAAAAATAGTGTTTGAAGTAACTTTCCTTTTTCAATTCTTAGAAGTTTGGAATAGATTGGAAATGACATTTTGAAACTCAAAATAATAAGATTAAACGAACTAGATTTCCTTAATTTCAATCAAAAAATTTCAATATAAGTAGAGATCAGTATGATGCTTTATATGAGACATCTCGATACGAGGATATGATAATGATGGCGAGACCCTCCACCGCATAACTAAGAGCAGCTTAAAATGCTGAGGATGAAGACAGACGTCGCAGAGAATTCTTAAGTAAGCTATTAATTTATTTTACTTGCTCACAACATATCATGTTACTCTGTGACCATATTATAGAAGAATCTTAACCCTATTTTTTTATTATAGTGAGACAAAAAGAGTTAGAAGAAGAGGAAGCCAGAAGGAGAAGAATGATGGAAATGGATGAAGCAGAGAGACTGAGAAGATTAGCAGAAGAAGAGGAAGAACGCAGAAGAAAGCAAATTGAAGATGCGGCAAGAAGAAAAGCCAACGCAGATAACAGAAAAAACAAGGTCAAAGAGACTTTCACAAATCAGAAGGGAAAAGAGACTGACATCAATATAAAAGGAGATCCACTAGAGTCAAATGATGGAGATATAGACTTAGAACCATACCTCAAGCCACTTCTTGCAGCTGCAGGTGGCAACATAGAAAAACTTGGATTAGAAGCCCTACGAAGAGCACTCTCAGATGGTACACTGCTGGTTTGTGGAGTGAAACTTTGGACTGCCCTACACTCTGATTAGTGGCGTCACAGAGAAAGTTCAGTGCAAGCCTTTTTGGAATATTTGCAGGCTCCTTTGAAGAAAAAGTACATTGGCAAGACTAAGAGACTGTTCTTGGCTGCATGTGATGTTGCTACAATTGCTTGCAGGGATAAACTCTTGCAGATTTATTATGTTGGACTTAAAATACTGCAGACTGCCATGGCTCCACCCATTTGCGGTGATGACATCCCACACAAAGTTATCAATAATGCTGTTAAGCCATTTATTACACTGTTGATTGACAAGATATCAGAACTTAATTACAGAGCTAGAATTATTTTTAATTATGTCTCAATAATTTAATCAATTATAAATTAATATATTCTTAAATAAATTAAATTACGAGTTAATGATCTATCATATAAATATAAAATTGAATTCTTATAAAACCTTAAGTTATAATCTTTTTTATAAATTTATTAGTATTTGTAACTTTGAATTATTTTTTTATAATTTATTTAAAGCTAGAGACGTTTCACTCCATTCACTGATTTCCTTGTTTAGACATCCAGCAGTAGACATCCGTTAATTAATAGAAGGAATCATGGATATCACGGAGAAGGGACCCACCCCAGATAAAGTTCAGTGGCGTATTGTTTTAGCTAGACTGGAGATACTCCTGCATGTTGTTTAAGAATTTGGAATTAATAATAAAGCCTGGGATTGGCATGTCGTCTTCTATAACATATATCGACTATTTTTATATAGTCTTATAGGGGATATCTCGATTTTTAAGATTAAATCTCATAATTTTATTTGTAAAATAGTTATAGAAACTAGTAGCTCCCTCATTCTTCAACCAAAACCCAGATGTGAGGCTGATAGCGATTGAAGTATCACTGGAAATGTACAAAACTTGTGGCGCTGAGTTGAAACGCATGATCCAAGAAATCGATGGACTTAAACCTAATCTTCTGTAAACGATTACCAAAAGAATGCAACAGATTGATGAAGGAAGAGGCACTAAGTATATAGTTGGCAATAGTGGAGATGGTGGTGATGGCTAGAATGATATGGGTAATATCAGTAGAGTCATTGGCAATGATGGTGCGCTATAATATACAATAATAATAATAATATTTATAAATATTATTATTAGATATTTTTATAGAGTAAGTAGCTGAGACATAGGAATGGAGTGAGTAGTCGCCAACAGGTACAAAAAGCAATAAAAATCCCAAATTTCAAGAAGAAAGCAAATAATGATTTACTATAAAAATACTAATTATTATTCTCAATTTATCATAAATGTAGAAAATTAATAAGATTAAATATAACTATTCTTAAATGTAGAGAGAAGCCATACACAATTTGCGATAGGAAAATGAGTAATTAATGCCACAGACTACAGCTCCAACACCTTCTTCAACCTCCCTAGTGCCAATCTCATCAGCCCCCATTGACACATTAGCATCACTATGTTCCTCATCATCTTCGTTTTTACCATTTACAACTTCGATGCCATTCAATTTCATTTCGTCTTTGAGTCCTTGTTCACCAACAACATACACTTTTGGCTTGGAATTATGATGAGTGTGGTGCTGGTGTGTGGGGGTTTAGAGTGCTTTACTCAGGTATTTTGCTGTCACATATGCTGATGTGTAGATTTGGTTCTCTTTTAAACCACTATCATAGTAATTATGTTAATAATTTTTACTTATAAGTAGCATTATTAGAAGTGATTTGACTGCTAATAATTTAATAATATATATATATATGATCATGAAATCCATAGTTCTTTAGTTTCTCATTGAGTACTTGATGCCTTGTTCTAGTGCTGTTGTTAGTGACTAAGAAAACTTTCTTGGTTTAGGAGTATTCTGGGTGATTTATAAGCATATGAATTGCTTCAAACACATGTGGCACTTTATATAAAGACATTTAATTATGAGTTGTTTCATATAAAAATAAATCACTTATAATACTAAATAGATAAAATTGCACTTATTTCTCTCCAGTCCAGAGCACACCATCACAGTCAAACAAGAAATACGAGTATTTGGATACAAGATAATCCAGTGAGGTACTAAAACACAGTATTAGTGATATATTTATAGGAATATATTAAATTTCACTTACTAAGAAATGGGAGTATCAGAATCTGAGGTTTGTTACTTTTATTATGCTTCCATTACAAATTACTTAATGATTTTAATTACAATTTTTGCATTAAAATTTAAAGAAATACTTACAAGTAAAATTTTATTAAAGTACCCTCTATTTATTTGGGGGGGGGAAGTTTCCTGCCCCCAACACTAAATTTTATGTTTTTTGCAATAATTTTAATAGAAACAAATAAATTTCAATTTCAATTACCATAATCATGTACTATACAACATTTATTATTATATAATTTTCAAGGTACATAATTATTCTTTATCATATTATATATTATTAATAAGGCTAAAATAAGTGAATTTTATTAATAATTAATGTAATTTTCATTAAATTTTAAATTCATTATCAAGGTAGAAATGATATTTGAAGCTAAATTTTTAAAAAAACTTTATCATAATTGATGATAAAGATTCTTTGAAAATTATAAAAATTACATATTTTTATGTATGGGGCAGGAAACTACCTTTTTGGGCAAGAAATTTCCCCCCTAGCGTGCATATAAAATTTTGGGGCTGGAAACTTCCCCCCCCCATTTATTTTATATGAATGTTTTTTATAGTTAATTTGCTAATTAAAGTTTTAAGAATTATTAAGGTTTATAGTTAGGTTTTATAATAATATAAAAGTAAAGTTAGTGATAATAAATTATGGAAGACAAGCCATTCAAGTTTGACCCAGTTAATCCCCGCTTGGTGACAAATGTTCAAAAGAACAACACCGTGTACTACGGAGCTGCAGCTATTTTCTTGATTTCTTTACGTGCCTACCACAGAAGAGTTTTCAGAATCGACCAAAACTCACTCAACTTGGCTGGCTTTACCGCTGCCTCAGCACTTACTGAAATTTCTTCGCAATTCAATGGGATTTATAGAGTAATAAGCATTAAATATCCCCAAAAATAAGGTTTTTAGACTAGCAAGCTACTCATACGCTAGCTTCTTCCTCGACTCCGCAGAGAACGAAGCCGGTCTCATCAACAACGATAAGGAACTCCAACGTGCTTGAGCATTAGCCACAACGCATGATTAATGGATATTCTCTTGAACTTTGACTAGGAGGCATTCTCAGGCCAGTATGTGAATGCCACCAAGGTTGAAGCTTATCTTAACTTAAAAAGTTTAATCTCAAAATATTCTATCTTATCTCTTGCCACTCTATTTTTTATATCAATTATATTCTTTTCTTATTCAAATCCTTTAATTACATTTTATCACTAGAAGCACCAAAGACTTAAAAATTTTAATTTTTCATTATTAAACTGAAATTGAGTAGAAATATTTCAAAATTATGTCTATAATAAATTTAATTAAGATTCCTTCTATAATTCATTCAATTATATATAGATAAATTTAATTAATAACAATAGTGCTTTCACACATTTTGTAGTGGAATGTACTCATTCTAGATCATCGCAATCGCTCATACTTCCAATATCGTCTGTGGCATTATGATTCCCGTATTTGCCTCCAAAACCCCCTCCTCGAATTTTATCCCCGCTTCGGGGTGTATGAGGTTCATGATCCACGTCTCCAGAGAGTTTAGCTATCTGACTGAATGCATCCCAAGTTATCTTATTAAGAGGTTTCATATTATTGTAGCCATTAGACCCTAGTTAAGGATGAGGCTGTCTAAAATTTTAGCCAACTGTTAGCCCTGTTTATATATTCATATTTCCTCTACTGGCTAAATTATTACTTAACTGTTGTTGCTTTGATTAATGTTACTTTTACTACTACATCTGTAATTGCTATTAGTGACTAAGTAGATTCTGTGTGGCGTGATTGCTTTCATTTTGAAAAGCTTAAGGAGCCTGAATGTTTAAGCGAGAATTTGATACTGATGAAGCTTGTTATTGATGCTACTAGCCAACAAACTTATGTCTGTTAATAAGTTATTGATTAGCCACTCTTGGACTTATTATGGCATTATCACTATTCAGATTACTGACTAATTTAGTGTGCTAGCTCTATGAATGAATCCTGCCAATAGCTTTCACATTTTGACTTAGCTGAACTTAAGGTCTCATCGCATTTAAATTTTCCAGTTAATTCCCTTCTTTTTCTCCATTGGCAACAGAAGCCACTTTGCTAAAAGATTAGTGTTCTAACTAGATTTATTGACTATTCTTGTTATTCACGGTGTGAACTTAGCTGCCCAGTGTCATAGCATCCTTTAAGCCATTGTTTATATTCTTAAACTAACTAGTAGGGGAGATAATACCAGCTTGGCTCCTAAGCCTAAAGAATTCTCCCTTTTTGCTCTCTCTCAGATCAATGCTTTAATTGATCACGTTAATGTAAGATTGACTATTTTAATGATTAATGTTGCCTATTTCACTACTATTTTCATCATCATCCTCGTAGTTATCATCTAATTCATTGCTGCTGTGACTTTTCTCCCCTCTCCTATTGAGTAAGATTATATGTTTTTCCTGCTAAGTATCTTGGTGATGATTTGAGTTTAACGATATGTAGGATGATTCGTCTACAATCAAGTTTTGTGAAGTGTTAATCAAAAGCGAGTCTTTCTAGTACTAAGCTGGCTAATTTATGGTTTAAGAGGATGAGGGTCTGTGTACTCTGGGTAATATATAAGGGTTACTTAGTAAGTTTTTAGTTGTTTAACGGTGGTCAAAGTTATCCTTTCTACTTTGAACTTAAAAATAAACTATGATACTATATGAAATGATGATAAAAGATGAATTCGAATATTAAAGGGATTTTCAGACAAAGAGAATCTCAAAATAAAAGATATAGATAAAAATCTTATTATAATTTTTATTAACTCATTTAGAGTCTTTCACAAAGATATTTCACTTTCATATGGAGTCAAAACTTGAACAACTGCTTAACAGATTTGAATCTCTCGTAAATAGGTTTGAGCAAGCCTCTTCAACTGGAAACAATGGAGCCTCAGCTTCAGGTTCAGGATCTACCAATGCTTCAACAAGTGGTGTTCCTAAAATTGTGAAAGAATTTGACAATGAGATTTTCCCAAAGATTAAGGTTCTTGAGGAAGCTGCTACTAATCTAGGAGGTGATGTGATTTAGACCATTGTAAGATTTCCCTTATCATATCATCACAAACTTTTTGTAGACTAAGGAATATGTGAAGATGGTACTCTCTCAAAGAGACATACTCTAGACTATGAGTTAAGCCAATAAACCAGCAGACTTTAAGTTCCTAATATTGCCAGTGTCAAAAGCAAAGAATGATGTTAGAGCCTTGAAAAATAAAGATCTTAAGATGCAAAACCATGTCTAAACTGTCGCTGATGGTTTTGATCTCTTCGCTTGGTTTGCTTAAGTAAGTATAAAGTATATTGATTATAACATTGTTATAGAGTGATATCAAGGACACTCTCGAAGAGTTGTTGAAGCAAATTGATTTTTATGGATTTAAGGTTCTACAACTCAAGCAGGAGAACGATACTGTTTGGTACAAAGCTTACAAAGACTTAGCAAAAACTTTCGTCGATTTTATTGCAGATAGAGCAGATAAAGCTGTTTAATGGACAGGATCTAACGATAATGCTGAAGAAGTATTCTAATCCTAACTTGTAAAATTAACATTTATTCAGTTACCTTGCTATTATGAATCTCTAATTATTTAAAACTTGGCCAATCAGAGCAAATCTTCAGAGGTGGTGCTCCAGCAACAACATCTTAAATTTAACAGATCGAAGAAGTCAAACAACAAACCGGTAACCTCTTCGCTGATATCACAAGTGGGTAGACTATGAATCAAAACTTAGTTCACGTAGAGAAGAACGCTCACAAGAAAGATGGCTCTGCTCTTTAACCAATTGTAAAGAAGGAAATTGTTCCTAAAACAGCAGTTGGTGCTAAAGTTGAAGTCAAGAAAGACCCAAAGACTGAGTTCAAGATGAACACCTATTACATTGTAAGTTCTGCATAAAATTTGCAAATATGATTAGAATTGTATTTATGAGAGCTAAAAATTATAAAAACAAACCATTCATATTTTGAATATAGGAACACTACGGCAAGGAGACTTTGAAATACGAGGGTGACCAAATTGAGTCAAACTACGCCTTCGCTATGATTAAGTGCAAAGACACCAATCTAGTTGTTGATTTATAGCTTAAAAGCTTTCCTTATTATATAAATTTTATTCATGATGCTAAATATTAAATCATAATATTGATAATAGCAACTTTAGATAGCTTTGCTTATGTTTATAGACAAAAATATCTAATTTATTTGTGTAAATTATAATAATATTTATTCAAACATGTCTAAATCTACTCCAATGGGAACATCCTCTAAATACTAAAATTTAGACCGTATAACTATAATATCACTGGGATTCTTTTTCCTATTTGTGGCATTCAACTCAGCGGCAAATCTTTCAGCTTAAATCATGAATAATGATGGCTTTGAGGGACTTGGATTTTATACAATGGCTATGCTTTATTTAGTATTTTATTATAGTTGTCTTTTTTTAATTATTCCTATAGGTAAATTTACACAACTTTTCCATTATTCATATTATAAATTTACTTTAGTTTTATTTGATATTCGCATTTTGCAGTTTCCTATCTGCAGCCATCGTAAACAAAATTGGCACTAAGGTATCTCTAGTAACAGGTGGTCTCTGCTACTTTTTCTGGGTGTTCTGCTTCCTAGCACCAGCCTTTAAAAACGAGAATCCCCACTCAACCAGCTTTATCTTCAATAAAAACTTTATCACCTTTATTTCCTTGTTTTCAGCTGCAATCAATGGGTTTGGTGCTGGTATACTGTGGGTGGCACAGGGCTAGTACCTCTCTGACTGTGCTTCTGATGCGAACAAAGGCTTCTTTTTCAGCTATTTCTGGGCGTTCTTTATGAGTTCATAGATTCTTGGAAATCTTACAGCAGCTCTCATATTATGATATTAATATAAATTTTTGTATACAATTTGTATTTCTGTATTTTAACGAATTCAAAATCTAATAAATTCAAATATTATTGAAACGATTAATTTTTTATAAATAATATTAAATATATTCGCAGTAAAATATCTCAAAATCAATTTTCTATGTTTTTATTATTAAATCTCTTTAAAAGCATGATAATATATAAATTCATAATTCTTACAAAGAGAATCTGTATAATTTGTATAATATCGTTAATATTTTAATTTATATTGAATTAATTTAATATTGGGTAACCTACCTTAGAGCACCTACTACATCATCATGTCAGTGGCTTCATTCTGCGGAGCCATGATATTTTTACTACTAAGAAAACCCTTAAAACCCAAAAATGATGAAAAAGACCAGTAGTAATTACTACAAGAAGAAGATAAAGCTTAAGAAACTCAGACTAATAGTTTCAAGTAAGATATCATATTGACTTTCCAGATGCTATAATATATGATTATGCTTGCATTAATTTAAACTTTGTAGTATTTATTTATTATAGTCTCAAGAAGAATCAGTAATTATTTATCTATTATATATTAAGTCATTGTAAATTTCCTTACTTTTTGAATGATGTTTGTGTTGCCTTTGATTACTTGGAGTGCAGTCTCGCAATCAATCTACAGCGGATGTTTCGTACCAATGATGAACACCACAATGGCCGACCAATACCCAGATTGGGACTCAAACAAGAAACTGGAGTATTCCCTCCTAGCCATGATTCCCCTGGGTTTAGGATCAGTCATTGGAGGACTCATTCAAGGTTAAGTAGCTGATAAGTTCGGGTAGAGACTAGGAGTCATCTATATTATGATTGTGAGTGCTTGCGCTTTCGCAGTGGTGTTTGCATTCGTGGGCACCTGGAAGTTTGGAGTGCTTACTTTCTTTATGACTTTCATATGGGGCATCCAAGATAAACTCTGTTAAAAATAGAAATGTATTAATTTTCACTTTAATACTGAATTTTGTTCAGTAATGTCACTAAAATCAATCTCATAATAATTTCCAAGTTTAGTGGAATGAATAACTATATGAGTTGCACTTTAGGCTTCCAATTTGATTCTAAGATTATCCCCTTCAGTATCTTGAAATTCGTGTAATCACTTTTTACTTTTATCTTTTTGGTTGTGGAATCACTGTTAACATTCTAAGTTGACTATATAATCTATCTTATTGTGATTTTATCAATTTTTAATGCTATTTTAAAACATAATAATTGAAGTGTAGAATAGTAATAATTTTTCCATAAATTACGATATAAATAGGATATTTTTCATAATAAAATTGCTAAATATATAAACATATGATGGCATGTGTTTGCTTCGCATCATTAACAGTGATGCTGTTCTTCCCCTATAAATCAGTAGAGAAACCTGGCTTGGATAGCTCTGAAAGAATCAATTAGAAGAATAAAGATTCAGCTTTAACTGATGAAGAGTGAGAATAGAGTGATAACAGATATTTTATTAATATTAATAAATTAAGAATATTAATGAGATAAAATTATATTTATAATTGAATTAAATTTTTCAGAAGAAAAATTTAACCAAAAAAATCAATAATTTTGGATTTTGTATTTAGTATTTTTAATTTTAGATTCATTTTTGTCTTTAATTACATACAATGTTTTATCACATTTTATTTTAATAAAAAATAAATTTCAACTTAAAAAGTTTACTATAAATAATATATATTTATTTTTTTAGATTATAAACTTTTTTATTAAATAATAAGTCAACATATTCAAAAAAATTATATCAAATATATCAAATTTAATTTTTGATCTCTTAAAATTAATTATTATTTAGATAATTAAGAATAAAAATACTAATTATAAAATTAAGAAAATACAGGGAAACATACTTGCAAAATATTTATAAAAATAATGAAAATATATGATCAAAAATATAATAAATTAAAACTTTATTAACGAATTTCAAATTGGATTTGGATTATATAAATTAAAAAATAAAAACAATATATTGCTCAAGCAAATCTTTATTATAAATATATTGAAATAATTTGAGTTTATTCAATTCTTGATATAGCACTATATATTTAGAATTAATAATTTAAAAAATTAACTGTTTTTAATTTATTCATTGTTGTGAATTTATACTTAAATTCAAAGGGAATTTGCATTGATTTTATTTTGATTTTTAATGCAAAAAATATTGCTCTATTATAGATTATGCTAATTCTATAATATTCATTAACCTCTATATTTTGAATTTTTACTGTGACTATTATTTGTTATAAGAATATATTTCAGTAATTTATTACCGCTTTTTAATTATATAATTTCAATAATACGTAATCTCAAACTAATGTGGAGACAGTTTATAAATAACGAATTAATCTTTTATTATTTATAAACAATATAATAATATATAATGATTATAGTTAATAAAGTTTGTCGCATTATTGCTCAATTATATTATATGTAGTCCTTGTATAGGTATTATTTTGGAAATTAATTTAAGGTCATTAGACAATCATAAATAGTTATATTCTTTTCCTTTATAAATTAATATTTTTATCATTTATATATTTTAATCAGATAAAATAATTGCAATAAAAGTAAGAATTTTGAAACATTTTAGGGGAATTCTTAATTTTTATACGATAAATTTTTTATTTTCCTATTTTTGGTTTCATTTAATTGTAATAAATCAGTATTTATATTTCTCGTTTTTAAAATTTATATATTTTACTGTAAATCTATTGAATATCAGCTATATTTTCTCAATCCTTAATAAATAAATCGTTTTTTATTTATTTTAATAATACTAAAAAAGAACTACTGGATACAAAAATCTAATAAGCGGGATCTGATTCTTGAATATGCTTTTATGATATTTATTTGCGCATTAATAGCTATATCTATTGAAATAGTTAACATAATAGCTGATTAGGATACTGAAAATACGTTTTTAAATAATGCATAAATTATAGATAGATATATTATAATTAGAAAATATTTTTTAATCATAAAATGTAGATGATAAGTGGTTTTACTAGAAAAATCCAAATGAAAATAATTGTAAAACAGATTTCAGCTTAGAAGTGTACAATTCAAATAATTATAATCCATTTTTGCTGGATCATAAGAAATAATTGCTTCCATCCTTTTTTTCATACAATCTGATTCTATGTACATAATTATATTTATTAGTTTTTATATCTTAATATTAGGAGATGTACAGCAATTTAAATTCCAAAGATTAATTAATTATTTTAAATAACTTCTTGATTTTAAAGTTAAATAATCCAAAATGTAATCTCATTAATATTTACTCATTTAAAGAATTATAATTTTCTTAGATGATATTAATAATAATTACAATATAATCCAATTAAATTAATGGGAGAAGATTATTTTAAATTTCTGTGTTTTAAATTCCAATAATCTTTGCGAACCCTTGTCGGTTTATTCTATATTAAATGGCAAAAGAAAAGCAAATAAATGTGATAGAAACATTAAAAGTGTATGATTTGAGCACCTACGCCTATGGATTATCATTTCTAGTATCCTAATTGCCGTTGCTATTAATCTCAACTCTATTCCTCACTCTATCTTGCTTGCAACTATTGTATATATCATATTATTAAAAATTTTAATAAGAAAAGCTTTAATTAAAATTGATTAGAAATTTTAGACATATAACACAAAATTGAACTTATTTAAACAAATTTAATTAAATAATAAATATTTTAAATTAATTTAGAATTTTTGTGATCTAAATTATAATTGTATTATCAATAACCTTAGGTGATGCTGATGCTAGTGATGAATTTTTCTAAAAGATTTAAGGAAATATAAACTTATGAGGTCATTTTATATAAATTAATATAGTTAGTTTATATTTTTTTTAAACTGATATATAAATAAAATTGGCTTAAAATAGTAAAATAAAACTGTCTTTTAAAACGTTTGAATTTAAAAATTAAACTATTATATCTTAGTCAAAATTTAATTGTGTTCATTTTTTATTAAATATTTAAAATCCATTATAAACTTGGGGTTTGTTGGTAAATTCTTTTGTGTGGGAATATTGCTTGGCCTGTGCTCTCTGGTGATAAGTTTAAGTGTAGCTGTACCAAGTTCAGATCCAAAAATGTCTTCACAAATTGGAATGATGATACTGTTCGTACCTAAACTTTATTCATAAAATTTTCTATAATAATTTATGCCTTTTGTATAATTTCCCTACCTATGATATTTATCAAATGATAAGAAACTATTGATTATATTTAATAAATAGCTCTTGTTTTTAAGTTTATTGTGGCTTTTATGATGATATAGACAAATAATTTTGAACCATGTGATGATGAACCATATAAATATCAAATTACTATTTTTAAGAGCTTATCTTTTATCCCATAGATTCCTGCACTTCTTTTAATGTAATATTAATTTAAAAGATATTGTTTGAGATAAAAAAATATTTTATTGTAAATTTCATTTGAGTTTATTTAATAGTACATCAGCAGTCGATATGATTACTTCAACTACATAAAATATAAGGATATCAAGTAAGATGAAGGTTTTTATTTTGGTATCTTGTGTGCTGACCTAGTTTTCTATAATTTATCATTGTATTTAATCGGGAAAAAATTAAACTTAATGAAATATAAACTTCTTACTTCCCTAATTTATCTGAATTTAATTCTATTCTTTGCTCTATCTTTATTTGGATCAGGTTTTTACTAATAAAAAGGGCTTTTTCTTCTTCATAGAACCTTTAATATATGAATTTATATTTCCACTATAATTTGATAGATTTTATATTGATTATTATTATTATTTTAAAATTAATTAAAATATAAACCTCTATTTTGCTGTAAAAAACAATAAAATGATTAAGTAAGATCAGCTGCTTCCTCTATCAAAAGGAATTCAAGAAAAATTAGTCAAAATTACCAAAGTAATATTAATTAAATTAATTTATTAATAAATATCTAAGAAAAAAATAAATAAATAAGTTGTAAAGTAAAATAAATTCGCAATAATTTCACATAAAGGTTAAACCAGAAAGTAAATGAAACCGAACAAAATTCAAATCATATATATTAAGATACGGAACAAGAAGAAAATATTATTCTAAAAATATTTATTAAATAGAATATTTTCAATATTAAATAGAGTTTTAATTATTATAAATTAAAGCGTTTAATAGTTTTATTCCAATTATTTTGAAATAAAAATCATTTTTAATATGTTAAATATTTAAATAATAACATTAACGATGAAGTTTTTACAGTTTAAGTTGAGAATTTGAACAAAAGGTTTAATTAAAATATGGAAAATCAAATTAATGATGTGAATTTCACAATCTTACTTTAAAAAATAAGTTGTATATAGAAATCTTTTCTTGCATATAAGTGTTTAAAAGTTAAAATATAATTTTTTAATCAAGCAAGGAGAAACAGTATGTTTAATAGGAGAAAATGGTTCTGGAAAGTTTAAAAATAATTTGTATTTTATAAGATATTTCACATTAAATTGAATTTTATGTAAATGCATATTTTATTTTTTATATGAAAGACCACCCTTGTTAAGATTTTTGCAGGCCTTTACAAGCCAGATGACCCCAAAAAGAACCAAACAGTTTTAAGGGTTTGTGGCAAGAACATTCTTAAATACCCAGAATAAGGGAGAAAGTATATAAAACTGTGTCATTAATTCGATTTTCTGTTTTAAGAACTTAGCCCAAGATAGCATTTTTACTTGGCATGTGAGATGAGAGGAATTCCAAAATAACAAGTTAATTAAGAAATTGAGAAAACTCTAAATGATTTTATTAATTTCAATGTATAAATCTTATATTATTTAGATATATTATCTCCATTTAAATTAATATTATGACCTTGGACTAAATTAAGATAATATATCAGACAAAACAGTTAAATCACTCTCTAATGGCATGAAAAGAAGAGTGTCAATTGGTTAGGCTCTGTTAGGAGAAGCATAACTAATAATCTTGGATGAGCCAACTGCAAATTTAAGTGAGGAGTCAGCCCAGGATCTCTGGAATGTCATAGCGAAGATTAAAGATATAGATTCAAAGAGATCAGTGCTTGTAACTACTTAGGATTTAAAAGACATTCAGAGGAGGAATCCAAATGTTCAATATGTTGTTAGAAACTTTATTTTAATTATATTTATGAATAAATTTAAACACTAATATCGATATGAAAATACTTCAAATTTAATACTAAGTTATTCAATTTAACAAATTTTCTAATTGAAAACATGTTTAAAATTATACTTAAGGAGAATAAGCTACTAAACTTTAGAATTATTTGAATTTTTTAAAAATCTATTGGTTTTTAGTTAATCCCTTATTATAATTAATAGCTTTTTATTCAGTATTTGTATAATAAAAATAATTCTTCATTAATGTCTATATGTTTAATTGCTTTAATTTAATTATTAAAAAAACTAAGTCAACGAAAAGAACAACTTTGAAGAAAGGAAATCATTTGATATGTTCTTACAGAATAGCAATAATAAAAATAAACTGGCTTAAAATTACAGATAAAACCAGCATTATACTTTATATCCCAAAAAATAATCACAATAGTACATGAAAAACAGAGGGAGTTTGAATTCTGAGATTAAAAATATGAAACAAGAGGAGGATAAAAATTATATAGTAAATAGGATATTTCTGCTGAATCAAGGAAAAATCAGCGTATTTAACTCAGTTTATATATAAATTATATTTAAAACAATATTTTAAGTCAAATTTCTCAATAAAATCATAAATTTATTAAATATAAAGTTTCATATTTCAAGAAAAGTAACCCATACTAATCAATACTGGTAGTTATAAATAATTTTGAATTAATAGTTGAATTTTATTAATTTCTTTATAAAAACATATCGACAAAGGATGAAGTGAGAACACTTATTGTGGAATATATTTATATAGGCAATTATATATAAATTAAAAAATTGGCAATTATTTTAAGTTAATTTTATTGTGAATGCTTTTTTAAATGACTCTTGCTTGAATTTGTTCAATAAATCACGCATTTTAAGAAGAAAAGTTAAAAATTTACTGAATTTAATTTTTAAGAAATAAAAATTCTATTTAAATTTCAAAGAGTTATGTAATAGAATTGGAGGGACAAAAATTGAGATAAATCTTTTGTTTTAGTTTTAATTTTGAGAAATGTTAAACTTCTATGATTAAAAAATATTTTAGGTTATTTTTCAAAATTTAATGTATCTTACAATAATCTCATTTCATTTATTTCTACACATTTCCTATAATATATTTTAATTTCCCCCAAAAAATTCAAAGGTAAATATACATGGAAAACTAATTGCTCTTTATGATACATAAAAATGAAGAACGAAACTTTAAAAATAAAACAGTTTTTTTAATGATATCTACTTTAAATTTTTATTTTTATAATAAATAAATGATAATTTAAATTTAAACTTTGCATAATTCGAATAACAATTCAATCAAAATATGAAATTTATTTATGAAATTATAAAACTTTAATATTTTATTAAATTTAATCAAAGATATTGCAATGCAATAAGTGTGGCTGGCTTAGAAAAACATCCAGAGGTGTTTATTAGAAAAAGTAAATTTATTGAGGATATTTTCCTTGGTCATACAAAATATATTATTTTAAATTTTAATTTGATAATATAATATTACAATGACTTAGGGAGAGGAAATTAATTATTATTATAATTTTATTATTAAATATCTGTAATAATTTTAAAGAGGAGAAAGAACAGATAAGCAGTTATGAAAGAAATTATGTCAAAACAAATATCAATCTAACTAGATTTAATTTAAATCTTATATTAATAGAATAAAATCCTTAAAAAGCAAAAACGTACAGTCAATAATTTATATAAATTTCAAATTATATGATGAAATAGTTTTAAATGACATTTATAATAAAATGTCCGATTAAGAAAAGTGATAAAATATAAATAATCAATTAATTGTAAAGTAAGGGCATTAATTATTTAAAAAAATATAATATAATATACTTTTAAAAATTAATTTTAATTTCATTCAGTAATTATTTCAAGAAATTTATTTAATTACCGATTTATCTTTATAAATGATTTGATTCTGAAAAAGAAGATTTCTTTGGGAGTCATGCTTAAAGATTTAACTCAGTTATTGATAAGAAACGAGGACTTTGCCAATAAATTATTTGCATTATACTTTTAAGATTAAAACTCTTCTTCAGAATGAAAAAAATGATGATTTTCATAGCTATGCTTTTCATACCCAGGATCATCATATTAGTTGAGTTATTTAAATCTATAATTCAATTGATTATTTTATATTAAAAAAATTCAGCAATAATTCTTTGGGTGGACAGTCCAGAACTCCCATCTGAAAAGGATAACGGTCATTAAATAGGGAAAATTCAATAAAATCTAGGAATATTGAGAGAAGTAGTGCCTGTAAAATTGCAGGCGATAGTGTTCTGCTTATGCTCAGGAATATTTCTATATAATTAAGTTGAGGACACCGAATAGAAAAGACGGTATGTTTATATTAATGCAGGGTTCTCCAGATTTGCATATTACATTGGATATTTCATATTTGATTACATTGTGTTTATGATTCCCACATTTAAAATCCACATATTCTTTAATGAATTTAAATTTAAATCTAAAGTTTAATTGTATTCTAATAATTTGATCAGAATAAACTGGTTTTAAATTTGTAACTTACTTATCCTATATTAAATTTATTTTATTTATACGTTTTAAAGATATTTTGTTTATAATTAATCATAATAGTCTGTATGACTCGCTAGACAAGTTACATAAACTATGATTATAGAAATAAAATACCTACTTTACTAGTATTTGGAGTCACTATTATACCCATGCTCTACATTACTGGCTTCTTTTTTAAAAATAGAGATAATGCCTTTAGGAATAGTGGTGCTTGCTTGTATCTATTTTTTTACTTTATAAATTAATATTTTATGACTAATATTTATTAGTAAATGGAATTATAAGTAAAGTTGTTCAAATAATTATGGTATTAATTATATGTTAAATTGTCAATTTTAAAATAATATTATAAATGTAAATATTATATAAATAAATCTATTTGGTTTTTTCATTGCAGAATATATAAATGCTTTAACTGGTAATGTAATTTATAATGCTTCCAGAGATGAAAATAAAGTTGATAGTTACTTTGATTATTAATTTACATTTTATTTAATTGAATAGTTTAGAATTCTATTTTACCCTATTAAAAATCTAAAGAATCATTTTTTAACTATGTTTATAAGATTATTAGTGGTACCATAAGCTTCTCTTTTTAGATCCATTTATCTTCAATTTGTGGAGTCTAGGGTTTCCATATTTATTATTATTATTTGGAATTCAAAAATGTATCTAATTTTCAATTGAATTAATAGTATGATACAAATCAATTAATTAATGGCATATTCATTTTGAATTCAAAGATTCAATATCTTAAATATTTATATTAAAAAATTAATATACCTTTATTCTATCAATGAATTTTATAATAGTTTTATATTAAAAATTTTATCATTAAATGATTATTTTAACAAATAACTTTTAAACATATGATATTTGATTCTAACAATATAAATAATAATAAATAATGAATTTAAGCATGTGTTTCCAGACAGCTTAGAAATCTATCATGGACTAGCATAAGATAGTATAGTACACTACTAACTTAACAATAAATAATAGTGCGATAAATACTTAATTCAATATTAATTATATAAACTGTATTAGTTAGTTATTTTTAGGAAATTAAAGAGAAATAATTCTTGAAAATAATCTTTCTTCTTTTCTTTTCTCATTTTAACGATCATGGGAGACCCTACGATATCTCCAGCGTTAAATTTATTTTTTTCTCAGTAGCATCTCCGGATTTTTATGTCATGACATAAGCTCTATATTCACTTCATACTACAATAAAAAAGGTATCCTGTGTAATACTAGGTAAAAATACCACGAAAATAGGTATTATACGTGTTTAAAAAAGCAAAATATCAGAGAAAGTGGTTTTATAAATTTCTCATCCATTCTGTATTTTTTAATATCATAAACATCCTGGCAGTAAGTCTGAAACTAACTGTATTATTGTCTTTGGCAATTTTTATTGGGCATTGGGCTGCTGCTCATTGTAATATTCATCGACAGACGCAGAGCAATTTAAAGATGTTAAGCTAAATCAAATAGAATGATTGAAGGTGGATATGCTCTAAAATATATTTATTTTTTCTTTATTCTCTTCGAATTATAACATTCAAATAAAAATAATGCTGAAGATTAAACAACCAATAGCCTAAGATTTGATGAAGAAGAGAACACTAGAAACATTCCTCTCTTAAAATCAGTTTTGGAATAATAATCATAGAATTAAAACAACATATCAGGTAACATAGTAGATAAATAAAACATCAGAACTAATTCTCAAATGACAAATTAAAATGTTGATAGAGAAGAGGGTGATAATTCAACTTAATAATTGCATAATCATAGATAGTAAATGATTAAAATAATAATTGAGATTAATTTGGGACTTTAAATTACAGAAAATTAATTTATATAAATTATAGATTACTTTATATTTTATTAACTTACTATGACAATGTTTAGTATATCACTTTTCATAATCTCTTTCTCTTCTAATTATTTGTCTTTCTAATCGCTTTTTCTTATAACTTTTAGAATCATCTAAATTATTTTACGCTTATTTGTAAATTATTATTCTAAAAAAATTACGATTGCTCAAACAATTAATTTATTTTAATAAATTTATTTAGTTTATTATGTTAATTTTATATTTTTATATTATTTAAATGCAAGAATAGCTAGATTAAGAGGTGCCATCGTTATGCGCATTTAATCTCTAAAAGTTGTATAATAAAGATAAATTGACTGTAAATATCAAGGAAATTAAGTTTTATGCAGGGAAGATACATGGAGTCTATGGATTTAAAAATAGTTTAATTTTTTAAAGTTATTTTTTTATGGATGTAATGGTTCTGGGAAAACAACTCTTCTACAGTTATTGTTTAGAGTAATTGAAATAAAAACTTTGATACAAAAAAAATAATTCTATAAATTAAACATTATTGTGTAAGATGAGTGGAAGAACTTTTGGGGACATTTACTATGGAAATTAACATATAAGTAACACTTAAAGCATCAATATTCATAATTAAATTGGCATGTCTCCAGAGGAGTATGTGATATTGTAGATTTAAATATAAATTTACAATGTTTTAATAAATAATCATAAAATCATAAGTAAATTATGATAATTTTAGGAATATGGGATTACTTGACAGTTATTGAACACTTTGATATTATTGCTTAGATTAAATGCTTGAATTAATCTGCTAAATTAGAGTAGAAATAGAAATTACTCCAATCACTATGATTTAATATGAAAGGATTTATGATATTTATATAGATATTTTTTTATACATCTTTAAGTTTATTCTAATGATTTAGCTGGTATATTTATAACTCAAGAAATTTTAATGATCTTTAATTAAATTATCCGACAAGTTAAATTTGGTGATTATAATTGCATTGAATTAATTTTCCAAAAATTAATTCCTCAATATCAAATTGAATTGACAAACTTAATAATAATTTTTAACTCATTAATTTTGGTATAATATGCTCACAAAATCGCCTCACCTTTTTTCCTATTTATCTTAAAACAAATTTATTTAGTTTTATTAAAAATATAATCTATCCTTATATTACTGAATTAGTTAATAAAATTAAAATCTAATTATCTGGAATTCCTCATATTTTTCCAATATATTAATTATAGATAAATTTCTATTAGTTTACTTAAGTTAACTTTATAAGACCAAAAATAATAATTTTTTTATTAAAATTGCAATAAATGGCAATTTATATTGAGTGGAGGCAATAAAAGAAAACTTCAAATCGCTCTTGCACTATTCGGATCTCCAAAATATATCTTCATTGATGAAATATTCCAATTTTTAGACCCACTCTCCAAGGAAAATCTCAAAGACTACTTGAAATATATAGCAAGAAATAATTAATCTACTATTGTATTAATATCTCAAAATAGAGAGGATTTTGAAGGTTTTTGCGATATACTTTATCATATGATAGATGGAAAGATTTCAAAAGATAATGCATTAATATGTAATTATTAGATATTTTATCCTTATAATAATATGTTGCATACCTATGTATACATTAAATTTTAATCATATACTAATAATTAATGCAGAGAATTCCCTTAAGGCATCAACAGTAATACAATCAACTGAAGGGCTAGATGAATCAAGACACTCAAATTTATCTAAAAACCAATTAAACTCATAAACAAAACAGTAAAATTAAGCATCACAATAATTGCAAAATAGTCTCAGTTCCAGTGCTAATAAACAAAGTTTTGGTGTTGAAAACTAGCAAGACAAGAGCTATTGAAAACATATTAAATTAAAATTAGAGTAAGTTTTGGGTGATATAGTAAATAAGATATATAAAAATTATAGAAAATTCAATTAATAATATAAGAAGAGCAGTTAAATTAAAGTTATAAATTGATATATTTTAAGAATTATCTATTTTTTTCTCAATTTATTTATTCTGTATTTTAAGAATTGAATTTTTATAAAAATATTTTATTGCTTAAAAAAATTGTTACAAATAAATGGCACTACTAAGGCACATAAAATTTAAAAACAAATTAATTTTATTAATAATTCAAATTTTTCTTAAAAATTAAGAATTTTAAAATCCTTTGAAGAATTTGGCCTATTTAAGTATATTTTAAAGAATTTATTCTTAAATGTATTTATAAAATAAAAAAATATACAAAAAGATTTAACTATTTTTCTGAATAATTATTTGATAATAAGATTAATAATTATTTCAAATATGAGTAGTAAGATTTTTTGTTCTTTAAAAGAGTAAATTTTCGAAACTTTTTTTCATATTTTGTTTAACTTTGTTGTAAGTTAGATTCTATGTAAGAAAACCAAAAATCAAAAATTTTTCAATTCTTTTAAAATAAAAGATAGAAAATACAAATTTATATCTTTGATAGCTTTCCAAATAATATTTACAGTTTCGTATTTTTTTTAAATCTTTTGAATTATGAAATTAATTTAAACATACAGTCGTTTTTTATTTCAAAGCAAGATAGCAATTACTGAAATACTAATTATAAAAGACAATCTTACAATGAAACTATAAATAGAATAAGAACCCATCACTGCAATTAAACTTATATATTTTTCTATTTTATTGTTCAAAATGTGAGTAGAGGCCTCTTAAATAACTGAGTTTAAATTAATTAAAATATTTTAATAAAGAGTAAAATAATTTTTAATTTTAATATGTGTTTTTGAGGGTTCCATAAACAGTGAAAAACTTAAAGTCCTGCTGGCCATCTGTAATGTTTGAATCCTACCCTGTAGTTTAATTAATTTATTTACAAATTAATTTTTTGCTCATAAAATTTCTATTGAGTATCATTAGTGATCATATTCCTTTAGAAATGACTCATCCACATTAAGTGGTTACTTCCTGCCATCGCCATATATGAAGTGTTTGCTTTTGAATTATCGTTAAGGACGTTATTAATAGTGGTGTCTGTGTACATTTAAAAAGTAGTTTTATTGAAGTAAACGTCAAAGCAGTTCATACCTGCAATCAAAACCCCAAAACCCCTTAATGAGGTTTATAAGTGCTTTGATTTGTAGGGAATTTGTTAGGGGTTGGGGTTATTATTTAAATGCTAGACAAAAATAGCAAGCTTTTTGGGTCTATTTATGATGAAGAGTATATAGATTTAGTGTTTAAACTGCGATATGGATGTGATATATACAGTGAATAAGTCAAACCTGTACTTAATTATAAGTCAATTGCACTGCTCTTAAAGAGAAGTCCTTCAACTGTTCGCTCCCACTGCCTTATAGCTGTATAACTAAAGCAATAATAGCTGAATTCAATGCCTTAGAGGAAGTCAAAGTTTCAATAGAAGCATATTGACTATCTTATTAATGAAAAAACTTTGAAGTATTGGGCTCACTTCTCTCTTGACCAACGAGCTATTATGTTTCACCGCCAGTTCCCTGAGTTGAAGATCTCTGCATAGTCTGTTGCTAACATTTATAAACGAAATGGTATCTCTTACAAAGGTGTGAATCGTATCAAGAGAGTGATTGATTTCACTCTGCCATTTTACAACAACAACTTAAATTATATTTATAATTAAATGCAGAGAGCCTAATAGAATAATATTAAGTTTATACATGCTGACGAGGCTGTGTTTACCTTCAACACTTTCATCTAGAAGTCTTGGTATAAGAGGCATAGTAATATAGAAGTATATGACTAGAAAGTCAAGGTATAAACGATGGCAATTCTTGGAGGAATTAGTGAAGATACTGGTTTAGAAACTTATGTTATTCATCCTCGCTCTATTAAGACAGAGCAGTATATAAAGTTCTTAGAACAGCTGAGAGAGAAGTACCCTGAATAAGAGATAATACTGTTTGTTGATAATCTTTCTGTTCATAAGACTAAAGAAACAAGGAAGAGTTATGAACAACTTAGAATAACACCAGTGTTCAACGTACCTTACAGTCCATAGTTTAATGGAATTGAGTTCTACTGGGGTATATTAAAAGGTCATTACAAGAAGATGCTGCTCTACCACTTGATGCATGACCTACCTATTGATACAGTTGACTTTATTAAAAGCTCAGCGAAGAGAGTAGATAATTTATTGGCTTAAAAGCTGTGCGAAAGAAGGGAGAGTGAATGTATAATAAATAAGTTTTAGAGTTAAGTTAATGAATATATAAGTCACATTTAGAATTCTTTAGAGGGAGCTGGCTTCTCTTTCTTTTCTTCTATTTCTTGCTTCCCTCCTCCTAAGTTTCTTCTCTTGCTGCCAGCTCCTGCATCTATGTTCATTGACTCTGGAGGCTAAATATTTGAATAAAGTCTCTTGCTAACTTCATACTTTGTCTGCAACTTTAGCTCTCTGTGAAGCTTGCTCTATTCCTTCATCAAGAAGATGCCAGTTCCACATTTTTCTAAAGAGTTAAGCTACAAATCTTACTAGAAATATAAGGGTGCTTCTGCAGCTCTGATAGCCAGCTCTCACTTATCTTGATCCCTTGTTTGTCCTTATCTTCTGAAGAGATGCTGTACCTTTTCTTATGAGATTCTTGATTAATTTCTTTCAAGTAATCAGCTTTAATTGTTGCAAGAATGCTAAAGAAATAGTTTCTTTCAGGTAGTTTATTTGACAACTGCTTCTTAGTAGGCAGGTACAGCGAAACCTCTGGGTCATTCATAGCATCATCATATAAGTTAGTCACTGAGATTTCTGGATAGTTTGGAATCTCTGCAAACTTCACATCTTAAGTTTTCAAAGCTTTCTTCTCTTCGCAGAGTATTGCTCTTAGAAATGAAATTTTAGTATCTTCCATCGTTGGTAGAAACAAACCAACTACATAATCAAGATTAGTTAGTATGAGTTCATTACCTTGCTGCATCAGGTAGCGATGCAAATCCTCCTTGCTTCTAAATCTTTGAATCAATTCTTGTGCTTGCCCTCTATTCATTGCATCATTCATTGACTCCATCTTGTTTACAGATCTAAGAAATGATATTCAAATTTAAGTTTATTGATTTCAATTATATACCTCTGTAAAACTTACTATTAAATATGGGCATCCTATAGAAGGTCAACCTCTTAGCAGGATATGCAGAAGGTTTTGAGAACTTGTTTCAAACTTGAGAGATTGATATCAATTTCTACTGTTATAGTTCCATATTTTTAAATTTAAATTTGTGCGTACTTAATTAGGAGCAGCTCCTAAAATGCTAGTACTTAATTAGGAGCATTAATTTAAGCTAGAACTTAATTAGGAGCACCCTAATTTTAATCATAAAATCACAAAATACCTCCTAAAGCAGTACGTACTTAATTAGGTGCACCTCCTAAATCGGTACGTACTATAATCAACTTATTATTGATTGTAAAAATGGTTACTTTATCACCCAGATTTAGAGCTGGATCGTCTCTTAGCACTCATATTTCTTCTATAATACCCTAAAAACTTCCCTTGAAACTTGTAGGCTTGCAAAGCTCTCATATAAGCTCTCAGTTATAGAGGCAGTTTTATAATTTTAAATTCAAATTTAAATATGAGCGCTAACATTTTAAGAAAAACAACAGCACTTCCATAAAACTAAATGAGACTGACCTTTGGCAGCAATAAAAAATGTGATAACTGTGAGATGAACTCACATAAGGAACTACCTGAGCTATCACTTGAGGTCTCTGTTATTAAAATAGAAATTAATAATAGAAAATAAATGGCAAACAAGTGTGTGGGAGACAGAGGGAGGAGAAAGGTATTAATGAAATGCCTATACAAACTGAAGAAGTAGAAGTATACTTTTGTGAGTAGTGTGAGAGAGAGACTTCGCTCATAAATCTAGTTGGTATAGGCATATGAAATAGCATAGAGAAGCCAAGCCAACTATATACTTAAAGCACGATAAAATCGACGGAAAGTATGAGTGCTTCGAGTGCCATAAGCAGTATGCTCATATAAGAGATTTAAGGAAGCATCTTTTAAAAGCTCACAAGAAAGATTTAGAGATTGAAAAGCATGAAGATGAATTGAAGCTACTGAACAAAAGAAAAACAAGAGAATCTACGAAACTTGTAGAGCTTGAACAAGCTAGTGAATCAGAATATGTGAGGAAATCACGCAACGTACTAGCATCCGAAATCACAAAGATCATGATTAAAATTCAATATAAAAAGATTCCTGTTCTTGCCTAAATTGACCTAGGCACTTCACTTTAAAGCTACCTTATATTAGATGACTCCTTTGATAAGAAAGTTAACAATGATCATCAATACGCATACAAGGTGTATCCCTTCAACTATCTCTTAAGTTATGATAAATACTATAGATGGAGTTTACAAATGAGTATCAAGTACTCACTCAAGCAAAGTTCAAAGAGTGTAGCTACTTAATAAAGTTAGATGCTGTTCTTCTTGCCAAGGATCATGTTGCTTTCAGACTCCCACTCTATGAAATGACCCTAAGAGATTTCATTACAGATCAAAGAAATCATAAGTAGCTTGGATAAATAGCAACTCAGACCATACAAGGTATAAAAGAGCTTCACAAGTTAAGGTTTGTTCACAGAGATTTGAAGCCAGAAAATATAATGATAAACTTCTCAACAGTAAGAGTAGCAATAATCGATTTCAATAGAGCCTAAAGAGTGGAAGTATCAAGGCTTGGAACTGTAATGGGAACTCAAGGGTACTATCCAGAAAGAGAAGACTTGGAGAGATGGTGACTTTTAATGGGATGTGTGGGCTTTAGCAGCAATAATAATAGAGTGGCGATATGCCTCGCAACGATTACTAATCTACAAGGTGTGAGAAGGATGCTAAACAAAGAATAAAGCAATTTATTGACAGAACAAGAGTATCTCAATCAATGAAACAAATGGCAGAGTCAATAATAATAAAACCAAACTCAAGATCAAGACATATCAATAGAGCAGATAGAGTTGTGGTAAAGTAAGATAAACTTCAGACCTCTACCACATGATCCTAAAGTGCATTTTGAGTGATTAAATTAAATAAATTTACTATAAATTTCACATTAAAACCTATTAATAACCCCAACCCCTAACAAATTCCCTAGAAATCAAAGCACTTATAAACCTCATTAAGGGGTTTTGGGGTTTTGAATATCCTTTGTGGAATTAAATGTCACAGAGGAAAGTTTGCAGTGAACTCCGTCATAGAATGTTTAATTATTATTTTGCATAAATCCAATTGCTGACCAGAGTCCTCTATCAGCTGTCCAGCCTTAAACATTATACATATCTAACATAAGCATGGCGTGAAACTCCATCACACCGTAGTTGTTCTTTGTATAGTAACTCAGCGTGAAATTTGGACTAGAGGCACTGTTCAATTGAATAGTGGAAGTGTCTGAAATGTAAACTTTGTGGCTTGAGTGATCTATTTAAGCTTGAACTAATGATAAAAACCCAAAAACTGGTAGAATTAGTACTTTAAGGTTGAAGCTGACCATTTGAATAATTTTGAGATATATTTAGATTTCAAATTCAATTTATTTTTCAAATTTTTAATATGTTAAAAAATACCATCATGTATGAAAATCATATTTGAAAATAAGTTAACTAATTTAAAAAGTTGAGGGCTGTGAGATTTTATTATAAATATAAATCACTTATTTATTAATTATTTTACTAAATCAATTTTAGATAATGAAAAATATTTTTGACTCTATATTTGTGAGCTTACAAGAAAAAAATTGATAATATAATACAGTAATTTGTTTAAAATTTATAATTGTCATTATTTCTCTTTTAGATTTTTTTAAATTGGTGAAGCAATAAACAAGATAATTAGTTAAAATGTCTGAAAATATAATTTATTAAAATTGCCAATTTACTTTATTTTCTAAAAAATAATATTATTATGTAAATTAATTCTAAAGCATCCCAATAAAAGTGCAATATTAAGCTTTGAAACTTTTAAGATTGTGCTAATAGTATGATGAAATTTTCTATATTAATAGAATTGTTCTCCTCATAAAAATAGTGCTATATTTAATAGGATAGAAATGAATGAATTATAAATAATGTTATAATTAAATTACTATTGATTCAATTTAATAATATAATTAATTATTATGTGATATCAAAAATAGATGATGAATGTTATTCCAAATGTTAGTCTGCTAAGAATTAAAACATTCGCAAAACTTGAAGTCCCAACAGGTAATAGATCGATAGATTTTGTAATTTTAGTATTTAAAATATTAGGGGGTAAGTTTATAGAATTTTAAGAATTATTTGCATTCCTTTTTAAGATCTTAAAAATAATGGTATATAATTCATTTTTACTATGGAATTTGTTTAAAATCTTGTTTGGGCAAAAATCAATAATTATAAATATCATAATTTAAATATTAGATTGGTAATTATTTTAAATTTATAAACATTTAAAAGTAGCTTAAATAAACCCAAAATAAGCTCTTTTTTATAATGCATTCATCAATTTTAAAGTTCTTGCCAAATTAAATTATAATTTAAAATATATGTTTGATAACAAAACCTTTTTTAAAAAATTTGAATTATTATTAATTTTTATTGTTTATATCAGCTAGCTCTCTGTTTTTATTAAACTATTGAAGATATTTAATTAATTATTAATTCTTATTTTAAAATCATATAACTTTGTGATATCTTAAATTTATAAAACTTATTATTAATTTATCAATTAAATATAAAGATAATTACGATATATCATAACAAGATAAATTTATGTTAATTATATCGTGAATAAATAATTAATTTAGAATTCTATGATTATTCCCAAAAATGTGTGTGGAAGATTCTTAAATGACTCCGCTTTTTAGATTACCGTAAGCAAAGAATACATTAAATCCTCTTTGCCCGTCTGTCAAATTATAGTCTTGAATTTAAGTTAGTAAAAAAAGCAATATAAACTTGCATAATTTTCTATCAAACCCCTATGTAAATAATGCTAATATCTTATTTGAATTGTAGCATCATTATCGAAGTAACGATAGAATTGTTAATTCAAAGTGAGATAGCTGACCCCTCCAACCGAGCTATATGTCGTAGATGATGCTGAGAGATCATTTACAACATTATTTGTAGTGTCAGTGTACATTTAATAGGTAGTTTTATTGAAGTACACATCGAAGCAACTCATGCCTGTGAGGTCCTTACTTGTGCTGAAAGTCACTGAAGAAATTCTGCATTGTACGCCATCGTAAAATGCTCCGGTTGTGTCTGCATTAATCCCGAAGACAGCCCAAATACCTCTGTCTGTGGACCATCCTTGGACATTTAGTTAGAATATTGAGAATATCTAAAGGAATAAGTAAATAATCATATTTCATAATTTTCCAATTTTTATGATTTAATTGATGTTAGATATTCTTCAAAAAAGGAACAAATATAATTAAATAGAATTATATAAAACTTAGTAATTTATTAGTAATTTCTTTAAATTTATTGCAGAAACTTTGAATAAAGTTGAATGACAAAATTACCTAATAATTAATGGTTTTATATAATAAAGTAATTAATTATATTATGAATATAAAGAAATTATTAGTTGTAACTAAGTGTTATTAAATTATATCACATTATATAAATTATTTCTAGAATAGTCTTATTTCTCTATTTTATAAACATTAAGATTAATAGTTTGATAAATCTTTTTCCTTGATATTTATGAGAATTCTAAAATTTTAGAACATTTGATCTAATTGTAATTTTAGAGAGAAATTTCAGCGTGGAACTCCAATATGTTTTTGTTATTTTTGTATAGAATTAAGATGTTAAATTTGGGGTTGAGGAACTGCTAATCTATAGGAATGTTATATCTGAGCTATATGTGGTGCTTTATGCCCATGAAAATGGCATTAAAAATGCGAGAGTTGTCATTAGAAATATATATTATATAATAAATATCAAGAAATAAATATATATTTATGTATAGAAGTTTAATGGTTGATTAACCAGCAGATCTCATCATTTTTATTTTAAGATAAATAGTTTTATAAATTATAAAGAATTAACATGAAAATTATTGCTCAATAATATTTTTGATAAGAATATTTAAAAAAATATTTCTTATTAAAAATAGTCGAATTATATTTTAAGTAAAAATAAAATCTTACTTTTTTTAATATAGAATATACTTTTTTTAAACTTTACATTTGACAAAGCTTTTTATACATTTTTTTGCAAAATGAAATAAATGAAAACTTTTGAATATCGGATTTATATTTATTAAATTTAGCATAATTGTATTATTTAAATAACGATATTTTTCGTATTAAGAAAAGTAGTTTTGAACTACGTTCAGTAAAACTAATTTCAGATTTGTTTGTAATAATCTTAATTAAATCTTTGTGAGACAGAGTAAGCTCTCGCATGTATTATATATTATATAAATTAATTTCCCAATTAAAATTTAATCTAGAAATATTAAACATTCTTTTATTAATGTAACGATAATTATTGAATCAAAGACAAATAAATTTATATTAAATATTTAATTTTTATATTTATTAGAGAGTTAGTATACTTTAAATATTAGTGCAATTCAATAAAAATATATAATTCAATGATTTTCAATAGATTTTCATTTAAGTAATCAGTCAGTGAAACCGTTTCATATATACATTTAAAGAATTTTTTATTTAGAGAGAAGTTGAGTGAAGTCAAGTGACTTGAAGAAGTCATGACTTAGAATTTCCTCAAGAATAAGAAATGTATTTTTTTCTAATCTGTTAGCTGGGTCTTTCTCAAGCAACTAAAAATGATGTTAATGAAATAATTTCTAGGTCTTACCTTAGATATAAAGTCCTTGCACTCATCACTCATTCTGATTTTTGGCATTATAAAAATCTTGTAGCATACTTCTGATTAGCTCATACATCTTCAAGTTATTATTACTGCCAGTATAAAAGGGAGGGAATCCCACGATCATCTCGTATGTCAAAATACCAAGAGCCCACCAATCAACTGGTATCATAAATATTATTAGTTTTTGACCTTTTTCGTTTAAGATTTCTGGGGCTAGATATTCAGGAGTGCCACAAAATGAGAATGCTTAAGCGTTATCATTTAAGATCTTAGCTAGACCGAAATCTGTCAAGCAAATATAACCATCTTCGTCCATGAGGATATAAGTATAGTATTCATGTTTTAGATCTCTGTAAATAATATGCTTTTTGTGTAAATGACCAATAGCTAAGGCAACTTAAGATGCGTAGAATTTTGGTTATGAAACAATATCGTAAAAAGTATTCATGATGAAGAAAATCTTCTCCTCAGTTTAGAAGAATATAGAAATACCAACAAGGAAAGGATGATCAGCTTGCATGAGAATTTCTTTAAAATATTAAATAGCTATCAACCTAGTCGTAGTCAATAATAACATCTTTTAGTTTTTAAATCAAAACTTCCTCTACCAATAACTTTCCATTATTCTGGCCTCTCTGAATCCATGAGTTTCATAATTATAAATGAAGTTTTTAATTGCTAAATTTAATTTGAAATAATATAAATTTAAAAATCAAAGCATCCTTCCACAGTTGACTTTGTAGCTGCCTTGATTCTTTATAATAATTATAATAAAATACAGTGAAACCGTTGAAAGCATCTTGATTTTTTCTGATTTGATCTAGTTTTGCATTAGGAATTACAGAGTTTATGGCCTCTTCAGAGGTAAACTGTGAATCGAATTGAGATACATCAAGCATATCCGAGGAGAGCTTTGGCTTAAAGGGAGGTTCTATTTATTTAGTTTGCAAAATTACATAAAATTATAATGATTTCCTCAAGACCATTTTTAGTTCCTAATCTGTTTATAAGATCCTGAATGATATCACTTTCTGATTTTATGTCTTTGTGGATCTGGGAAGTAAACTGGCTTCTTTCTGATTAAAATTAGAAATTTTAAATAATCAACTGGGAAAGTATGACCTTTTAATGATTCTAGTCCATGAGAATGTTTTCAGGTTTTAAATTATAAAAAAGCAAAATAACCTTAAGAATTTTGCTCTCTCTTCTGGGAAACGAGTTGCGTTTCTAAGATGCATAAATAGCTCACCACCTCTAACGAATCTCATGACGAGAAGTGAATTATTAAATTACGATTCTTCATGTTTAGAAGACATAATGCATTCCAACTTAATTTAATTAATAAGATTTCTTTCTCTAGCTTGGTGCTCTCAACTAGAAGTTTTTATCTTTTCTGAGTGATTTCATAGCATAGACTTCATTGCTGTTCTTTTTCTCAACCAAGAACACTTTACCAAAACTTCAATTAATTTACTTACCTAATTACTTTCCTTATCAGGAAATCCTATAGCCCTATTCTTTTATCTCCTGATTTAGCATATAGAGTGGTAGATGCCTCTCTTAGAAAGAATGATATTTTTTTCTCATGAGTTTCAGAATAGCCATCAGGGAATTGGTTATTGAAGCTCTAAGCAGTGGCTGTGGAGTCAAGAGTATCTCTTGTGCCAGTGAGAGAGCTCTTGGATCCGAAGTCCTTCTGCTGAGGAGTGAAATTATCCTCATTTCTCAATCTGTAAACCTAAATTCTACAATATAAATAGTCAAAACCCTTATTTAAGTTTAATTCTCTTCAGGGATAATTTCAACACCCTTCTTCATGTCCTTCTTTGAAGTAGCGTAATCCTTTAGCTTGGCATTAGGCTATAACAAAATAATTATTTAAAAATGCTTTAAATTCTTACAACTCCATATATAGGGAGGTTTTCTCCATTTAGATCGTAGAACACTTTTTTCAGGGCTCTGAAGAATTCGTCTCTCCTAAACAAAATTAATTAGGGTTAGTTTTAATTGCATTTTAATATTGTGCGGTATCGGTATTCATATGCTATATAAGAAACTTACTCTTCACAGACAAATCTGTAATCATATTCTTATTTGACATGCACAATAAATTCAAAGCATCTACAACAAATATATATTTCTTATATCTTGTATTAAACAAATTTGTTCTTGATTCTCACGAGTGGAATTTTTCTCTGGAATTCTATTATAGAATTAGTTGGTAAAAAAAGCTGGACAAGGATAATTTGATAGTATTAATATCCTTACATTTCTTCTTTAAGTTCGATAAATAGACATTTGTGAGCAATAGATTCCTCTCTTATTTCATTCCGAATCTATTATACTTGATCACCTAGGTGGAGAATATTAAATTCGCAATTATAATTTATTGATGAAAATGGAATCGGTAACTGATTATTTTTTTTTACTTTAAAATATGATCTTCTCTATAAGGATTAACATTAGAATTCATGAAATATAGCTGGGAGAAAACGCTTACCATTTCTTTATTTGTCCAAGGCTGAGAGAATTTCAGTGTCATGTCTGAAACTCAGAAAATCGTGGAACTCATTTTAATTATTCTTTGACTCCATTTGCGAAATTATATTATAGATATTTATTTTATAATAGATTATATTCATCTTCTTCTATTATGCGCTTTAAGAACAAAATTGTAGTACTATGTCATTTATTTTGCTATCAATTCGGGATACATTACGAAATATCAACAAATATACTTAAAATTTCGAAAAATAAATAAGCTTAGAATGAAAAATTTTCTATGCAACTAATTTCAGTTATTTCACTAAGTTGTATGAAGTTAGGTAACATGCGATAATCTCTTTATTGGGGATTAGTCAGTGTTGATTGCCTCTGGACTGCTCAGCCATTGGGTTCTCTTGCCGTCTCTCCACTCGCCGTGACGCTTAGTTTGAGCTTCGATATCTATATAAATTGCGTAGCCGCACTGCTTTCCATCCTTGAATTTACCGATGTAGAGGTTTCCATTTGGATATCTGTATGTTCCCTCTCCGTCTTCTTTGCCATCCTTGAATTGGCCCCAGTCAAAAACAAATAAAATCATTAATTTATGCATCTCAAATGAATGTGATTCTTTATTAAAAAGAATAAGTAATTTATTGGTTTTATTTAACTGAAAATATAATTATATTCATTATTATATTATAAGCTACTTATTAATATTTATAATGATTAATTCAATATAATTTTTACATATGATTGGTAAAATTGCAATACTTGCAATAATTTTGGATAATTCATAACATTAATTGATAAATTTTACACTAAAATATTTCTTAATAATTTATAAGTTTTATTTTGTTTTGAGTATTCACTGCCATTAGCCCATTTCATTTCTCCTTCTCCATCTATTTTACCATCCTTAAATTGCCCAACGAATGTCTTATCACTCTCCTTGAAGTAGTATGTACCAAAGCCTTCGAATAGCCCATCTACGAAGTCACCCTCGTAATAAGAACCATCACTCCATGAGAATTTACCCTTTCCATTCTTCTTTCCATCAACGAATTCTCCTTCATAGGTCTCTGCTCCATTATTCCAGATCTCCTTGCCAAAACCATTCTATTTATCTTCCTTCCAGTTGCCTTCGTACTTGCCTCCATTCAAATCTTGGAACACACCAAATCCGTTGGCTTTGTCATTTTGGAAATTGCCGATATAGAATTCTCCGTTTGAGAATAATTTCCTTCCATAGCCAGTCTGATAGTCGTTTTAGAATTAACCCTCGTATTTTGTGCCATCTGGCCAGAACATTATACCTAATCCGTCTTTCAATTCTTTTCTCTTAAGCCTATTTAGGGAGAATTATTAATCTGTATATTGAAATTGATTTGCTTACCATTAACCCTTGTAGTTTCTCCCGTCTTCAAGCGAGACAAAAGCGGGGAAGAATATCCTTGCTTATCCATCATTTACAAGATACTTTGTGTGATCAAACACACCAATACGCTATGTAAGCATCCATGTCTCAGCGTTTTAATGATTCACTCTGTCTCCAGCTATACCGAGAAAAATATTAATACCAAATTGATGCAATAAGATATCACTCTTTAATTATTGTGAACTTAGTGTTTACAATGAAAGTAATGCGGAATTTTACTATCAGCTTATATATAAACTTAAAACTTACTGAATATCTAAGCGAAAAGAGCAGCTCTTATTTCATTTCTCTTCTTTCTAGCGAGATAAGTTCTCATTCTAGCTTGAATTCTAATTAAGCATTTTAGTCTCTGAGCAGCAACTGCTGGGTCCTCTTCTTTGCCACAACCACACTAGTTTCCCATTTTGATTTTTATATATTATCTATTTTACTTTTAATTTATTTTTATTTTCAACTTGTAATAGCTTACAACTAACTATTTTTATTTATAGATTCAGTAATTGAATTTAAAACAATTTACCATAATTTTTTGACATTAATAAATTAGATTATCAATTTATATATAATTTTCACATAAATTATCAATTATTTATCTTAATTTCATACATAGTCAAGTTTAGCCATATTTTTAATCCTGATGTTCCTCTTGAGATTGAATTCCTTGTATTTATCACTAATCTCTTTCACACTTATTTTATTGATGAAATTAGCCTTTTCAAATTCATCTATTTTTTATATGGTTTAATCGGCTTATTTAGAGAGTAGCTACTCGAATTGGTGCTGGTTATTATTATTTAAGAGGGAGTTTTGAGATTTATATAGATAAAAAGGTATAATAAATAAATGGTAAAGTTATATTATTAAGAGTAATTTTTAGTAAATATTATGATTTATTTACTCTTAAAATGCTTTGAAAGTAAATATAGTAATTTACAATAAAATAAAATTAGATTTATGAGAAACTGTCTGCAAAAGCGGGTTAATTGTTTTCGATGATAAATCTATATTTTTAGAGGAAGGTTTCACTTTAATGTATATTTTTGTATATTATATACAATTATCTTTTTTATTTGTAATCTATATATTAATTATATTAGTTTCAGGCTGAAATCTTAATCATATTTTTGGAAGGGATTGAGTTCTTCTTAAAAGAAGCTATTGTTGAATATTTTAGCGTTTTACTAACCAAAAGCACTTTTAATTATTTGAAATGATTTGGGGTAATCTGAGGAATTATCTTGTTATTCTTTGTATTTATGATTTTATAATGTTTTTTATAGCAAGTCTTATTATTCCAGTGTTTTCAGGTCAATTATCAGGTTATCTATATATATATATTAATGAATCAATATATAAAATTTAATTTCATAAATTTTAAATATATTTGAGAGATTTAATTCTAAATATACTAAAATTTATCGTCGTCTTGAGTTTCTTGGTAATCATCACATCGTTCCTAATCAATTTCATCTGGATTTTCTGAAAAGTTTCAATTACCAGATTATCTATATATATTTTATTTATTTAATTAAAAGAATTAAAGTTAAATTGGTTTCATTAATATTTATAAGATATATAAAAAAATCAATAGTAAATTTAATAGATTTTATAATCATCCTGATTATCTTGGTATTCATCAAATCGTTCTAAATCATTTTCATCTTAATTTTCTGAATAATTTTATAATTTCTAAATCCTAACACTAATTTATTTCTCCCTTAAAACCTAAACTTTTAGTTTTAATTGTTAACTTTTGCCCCCCTATTAGCAAATTCTTCTTATATTTATTCTAATTTTATGTGGAATAATTTAGATTAAAATATAAAAAAATTAAAAATTATAATAAATTCATGATTAATTTAGATATAAGAAATAAAAAATTACACCAAATTTTAATTAAAATTAGTACTGCTTAAATCTTAAAATTACACTCTCTAAGTAGGATTGAATGCAGAATTAGATGTCCTAACTCTAACTAAGATTTGTTTTAATTTAAAAAAAAATATAATAATTAAATATAACTTTAAATATAAAAAAATTGTTAAGTATCACCATAATCATCGTTAAATTTGGATATTGTGCTATTTTTATCAAAATCTTTAAGTATTTTTACCTAAGCATGTTTAAATATTTTTTCACTTGAGTTATTGCTATTTAAAGCCTTATCACATTAAAACTTAATGTTTTATAGAGTATTTTTGTCTATTTTGGTCAGTGTTGCTCGCTCTTCATGATTCAATAGAAAAAAAAATAATAATATATTTGGACTAAAATATTAAAAGGAATGAAAAAAATGACAATTTATCAAAGTATAATGTACTCTAGAAAAACAGACCGCAATAAAAATAATATCATAAATAAAATCAAAATAAAAAAAATAATTTAGATTTAGCAAAATAACAAAAAATATCCTAAAAAACTCTCCTTAATTTAAATCATATAAATTATATGATTCTATTTCATAGCAGTAGATCTCATTGATTTATCATGATAGTCACCTAAAGTACTAAATTTATTTCTATTTTATTGTTACTTCCCATAAAAAATTGAAGAATTAAGTTTATTCCCACTAAGATGTAATTCGCTGTCTGCCTCACTATGCTATATAAATGTGTCGAAACGGTTTATAATTTAAATATATATATTATAATAATTTTATCATATAATAGTAAAATATGGTCATTTACTATAAATACTATAAAGTGCTAGAATGATTGGGATTTGCAGTTAAATCTGAATTTTCTCTAATAACTTGCAAATCTTATTATAAAATGTTATTCTTAGTTTTTACTGAATCTATAGTAGTTTTTAGATATTTCCCAGTTCGAAAATTTTCCTCTTCAGTTAGTTGCTTTTAAGTTTACCTTAATCTCTTTTTGAAACTTATAACAATAAAATTTATAAATGAAATACTAATTAGACTATATGATTAGTAAAAATAATAATATTATGTTTTTAGTAGAATTTTAGAAATATATTTATAAACTTTCTCAGCCTACTGCTCTATAACTTTAAAATTATTTCTTCCCACCCTCTATGATGTAAGAATTTTCTTAAATTTATTACTATAAGAGCTTTTTCTACTTTTCTTCTAAAATTTAGGCATTTTACCTCAAATATACATTAATATTCTTGGACCTACTAGAATAAATATTTTAGGTGTTTTTGTCCAAATATTACGTGAATGAGTAGTTATTTTAGCTTACTAATGTCGCGTTGAGACTTTCTTAATCTGCACTATCTTAACAATAATATATAATAAAATTTGTAAAATAGTAAAAATCAATAAAAATATTTAAAGGTAAGTTTTTCATAATTACTATCTCAAATAATAAAATAAAAATTTTAATCTTTAACTTTTACAGACATAGCATAAATTTGATTATTTTAGCTCTTAATTAACGATGTAGATCTATTGAAGTTATTAATGGCAGTGTAATCATCAAATTAAACTTATGATTATTGCCTCTTTTTCCTCATTTTATGCCCTGACAGGTATTCATATTATAAGTGATACAGCAAATTATTTTAAAATAAATTGGCTGTAATATTTTTACATAAACAATTCAGGTATGGATTTATATAAGTTTCATCGAAATTTCTCGTTCTGATAAATGCACTACTGCGAACTGGATCTGCTATTTATTTATTGCTTATGTAATCGCTCATCTGATTCATCATAAAAAATAAGTTTATAATTATAATTGTCATATTTTTATATAAGCTTAATTATATAGTGATATTAAAAATAAATTCAAATTATAAATTATAATTAATCATATTCATAGCTGACTTTTTCTCAACGACACTTCTATTATTGTTATTTCTATAACTTCTCTCTTCTTCATTATAAGAGGGTTTGCTGTATATATAAAGTTAATTTTATACTGAAATTTTTTATTTATTATGACTCTTTGCTAAAAGGAATTTTATATTTATATTTAATTAATATTTTATATTTTATTTTTTAAAAAAAACTTGCTGTATTGGGCAGATTCATTTTTACTGTTTTCTATATCCTCTTAAGCGTGTTCCCTTGCTTTGACATAGTTAAGCGCAATTCGATTTTTCTATAGTTATGTTAACCTCTTTTTCATGCTCTTTTTCTTCTCTTCATGCTAAATCTGATTCAATGCGTTCTTCAAGAATTTTATATTCATAATAAACATTTTATATTATTCATTGAATACTGATAATATTTTATAAAAATACTAAACAAAATTGTATGAGAATGTCATGGATTGCCTTCGGTCGAATGATGGATCGTCTTTAAGCTTTTACTCAAGCAGTTGTTATCTTTATTGTTGCTCTCGGGCCTCTTGAAGTTTTTATCGGGTTTAGATCAGGGATTCTCTTTTATTTTAACTACTATGAGTTTATGGCAGCAATGAATTGTCTTAAAACATCTATGAATAAAATGACTGATAATCAAGCTACAAATAATGCTTGCATTAGATTATATATAAACCGTCAAAGTTAACAATACTTTCATTTCTATTATGTTACTATTGAGAATTATTGAATTAGTTTTTGCTGCTACTGTCTCCAGCACCTACTATTGAATTATTTCCCATGCCTACACTCTAGAAATTCCCACTTTTTAGTTTTTAACTGTCAAAAGTGCTGTCTTGCTATGCTCGCACTAGCATTCTGTATTTTATTGAGTATTCCAGATTAGTAGCGTATTCTTAGGGTGAAAAAATCATATATTTTTAATATAAAAACAATTAATATCTATCAAAAAGTAGTAGCAATAAATTACGCTAGAAAGTAAAAATAAATTTACATAATTTTACTCTAAAACATACAATAATATTGAATTTTATAAACATTTACAAGACAGTATAATAAATGATTATTTATTCTATACATATCCCTCATGTAGTATTCTTTTTATCTTGCTTGAATGATAGCAGCTTTAACTTATTTCTGGGCACTAATTTGCTATTTTTAAGAATTGTTTGAGCGTAGAGCTCTCATATTATTGTTTCTGGATTTAGACGGAGAGAACGATTCAGGTCGAGACATTAAATATAATTCTATAAATTATTATAGTGGTGGTATGATTTTGTCTCAAAAATAATAATAAATATAACATTTTAGCAATATCAAATTACATATTTAATTACTCAGCAATAAATATTACAAATATTCATTATGAATAATGAGATTTACTTTGACTGAATTTAGTTAATAATTTACTATCCAAAATTAATCTGAATTCTTAGTAATATTTCACTAAATATACTTTATCTCTCAATCACTTCATTGTTACATATTATCCAATGACTATCTCATCATAAGGTCATTACTTAATAATTTTAATATAATTAATGAGTGTATATATAGCGTAGAATTTAATTTATTCAAAATACTGCTATTTATTTTTTTAATTTACTGCCCATATTGGTATCACCACGATTTGTTCTGTTGCCACCACTTCCACTAGACATATTTTGAGTGATCATGTTGACTGGCTTCAAGACTTTGTTCTTTTGCAAAACATTCACTCTCAACAAAGCGTTTTCAGTCTCTTGAATAAATACTCTGCCAAAGTTCACTGCCTCCTTGTAGCTGTTCAAAGTCTCATTATCTTTGCGAGAATACAAAAGCTAAAAAAAGAAAAATTAATTATAGTCAATTGGGTAGGTCAAAGGAAAGTCACAATATAGTATAGAAAGAAAGATACTTACTTTTGAGTGACTATCAATTTTTGCTTGAATTTTCTTGCTTACAATCAGCTCTGCAATTTCAGCTTCAATTTGCTCAATACTGAGATCAAAGGCTTTAGCGATTTCATTCATATCAATTACTTTGTAAGGTATCACATACTGAATCAGTGCCATTCTAAAATTTATACATTAATTATAATTAATTATAGTGATATAAAATTAAGATGCCTTCTTCCTAATCTCTCCAACAATCTAGTGAATCTTATGTCCAAAGTTGATATCAAATTTCAATGCATTTACAATGTGAGTAAGTGAATCCTAAAACTCTTGATACTTTCCATTCAGGAAGTTCTCAATTATCTCAGAGACTTAAGGTGCTGCTTCCATTAAGTTTTTGAAGTTGGATCCTCCCAAGATGCTCTTCTTGAGTTCAGATCTGCCAAGAGAGTGCAGAGAAGTTATGATGATGTAGTAAGCCAAGTCTTGGGCAGTCAGGTATTGAGAAAGGATTTGTGGATCTGAAATTGTGATGTTGACAAATCTATGAGCTGCAGTCGAGAACTTCTCTTAGAACAATGAAGACATAGCGTCAAGGATCTTGATTTACATAGTTTAAGAATTGTTCTTTCCCTTGTCACGAGCTTCAGCCTCACCACTGTACTTAATCAAGTAAGATTGAGAACCAGCTTCATACGCTGCTTAGGCAATTTGAAATGCCATTTGGAAGAGATCATTCAAATTAAGTATTTTGCTCATTATATAACCAAAATTTTAACTTAATATTTATTTATATATACTCTTTTTTTTATCATCCTGATCAGTAGAAAAGTCATGAGACTTTACCCAAGATTTAATGGCATCACTCAAGTAACCATAGCTGTAGTGAATCTTCCCTAGCTCATTGAAAGCGATTCTCATTGAATCCCTAAGTAAAGATTTCTGCAACTGTTGAATCTCTTGTTCCTTCTTCTTGACTTCATTTTTATAATCTTAGGAGACTGTCCTGTCGAAATCTACCAAAAATTAGATTAAAAGTCAAAAAGATACTTACTGGAGTCTGTTCCAAAATCAGGAATAGGGCATTGCTCAGGGTGTTCATGAAACTATCTTCTTAAAATCTTCACAACTTCATAGTAGAAACTATACTCATGGTTTAAGTTAAATTGAATTTTTGGATTAAAACAATAAGCAATTAGTAAAATAAATAAAACTTCGACTTCTTATCAAATCTTGAGTTAACTCAAACAAAGTTTTAAATATTTTTTTCAATATCTTGTTTGCATATTATGCAAAACTTACAAAAGTTTCTTTTCTTGCTTAGCTAGTTCCAAAGCAATTCTCAGAGCTTCAAACTTGTACTTTGGTTATTTCTCAGCCAAAGCCAAAAGTCTCTAATAGCGGGTGTGACCCTAATAATTATTGATGTATGCACGAATGGTGTTCTAATCAATGTCGATTTCCATTTCCATTGCAAATTTAAGATTAATAAAATTATAGATATAATGAAATTTAATTGTAAATTAAAGAAGTCATTAAAGAGTGATCATTAGTTAAGCTTAATTTAGTATGATTTAATTATAATAATTTAAATTAATTGTGAAAAGCAATTATATAATTTCAAACAGTCAAATTCAATATGACAACCTTTAATACTAATCCATTTGTAAGTCCACCTTTTAAAAAATATGAAAGCTCTATACTTTATCGTTTAAGCTGTTCTTTGATTTCAATTTTCATGAAATCTTTTCAATAAAGTCTTCTCAACTTATATATCATGGGATTTTTAACAATGCTTATATAGTTACCATAAAATTTTCAGGCAAACCCAGGATCCTCGGCATTTCTAACAAAAAGGAATGCTCCTGATTTATAAACAGAAACTTCACAAGTCACCTCATAGTTTGGCTATCAATATACATTCCTAGAGAATTAACTACTGCTTAATACGAATTGTTTCCTAATTTTTTTTCAGTAAATTTAATTAGAAAAACCATTTTCTATGACAAACATATTGATTTATTCAAATTTCTTAAGATTTTACAATAATTGAAGCAGTGAAGTAATCAATTAGAAATGAATTATATGCAAATGCGTCATTTTTATGTGAGAGACTTTTTGCCGAAGTGAAAAATGAAGATGTTAAATTACTCCTGGCTGAGTGCTACCTCGGTAAGTATTTATGAAAAACCTTTTACTTTTTAAAAAGAAAAGCATAAAGCTTGGATTTATGTTTATAAATTAAACAAGAAGATTCTTAACATTTTTTTAGGAGAAGGAAAAGCTTATAAAGCTTATGAAGTGTTGAAAAATTCAATAAATAATGCAAATAGGTATAAGTTCGCACTGACTTGCTTCAAATTAAACAAACTTCAAGAAGCTGAGAAAACTCTCTTATAATAATATTTAGCTAGATTAATTCCAAAATTATAATGAATGATAATAAAATCTCATTTTAAAGGAAGCATTTAGATTTATTAAATGTATTATTCGACTTTATTAATTATAAACAGAAAATCATCGATGCCATTATAACAGCAAGATCAAAACTCTCTATTAAATTAGGTACCGAATGGAGCTGCTGGACTTTTTCTACTAGGTCAGATCTGCGAGAGATAAATTAAGCGAAAAGAAGCAGTTGATTTTTACTAGAAAGCTCTGCAGCAAGATCCAACTCTATGGTGTGCATTCGAGAGGCTTTGCAAACTATAAATGAATATCGATTTCAATTAAATTTAAAATTCATTGTTTGATACTTATGATCATGATTGATTTATTATTCATTATGTTTATTTATTGTAAATTATCGAACCAAGCAGATATTTCCACGAGAACCACCCTAACATGTAAAAAATGAATCAAATAATAAAGGAGTACATGATCTAGTAACAACAATAAATCCTGAACTCTTAGAACACTCAGACTTAAATAGTGATTAATAATCATGGCATTCAGCAATCACCCAGTCATTCATCGAGTCATTTGAATATCTAATCCTCTTCTCAATAATAATTCAATTTGTAGTTTAACGCTAAGTCTCCTTTTATCACTCAGAATCTCCATCAAACTAGGAAATGAAGGAGAATCAACAAATTTTTTCTATTAACCTGCTATTTTCATGGTTAAGTAATTCTAATGTAATTTTATATTTTATTTGAATCAGCTCTCTGCGAGCAAGAAAACCCCTAATAACAGGGGAAGACTTAAACAATTCTAGTTTGATTTGCAACGACGATGACAGTTCCTTTTAAAATGAACTGAAAACCCCAACTGGGCAGTCAAGCGGTCAGTATATCACACCTACTAGCAACATGAACTAGGTTCCTACTAAAAAATTGGGTTAGAATGCACCAGCTCAAACTAATCACTAGTCAAGAATTTAATGATTAATTATATGAAAATATTTATATCTTGTAATTCTACAATAAATCATAAGCATACTATTGTAGGAATACATTTGATTGGGGAAATTTAATTAATCAAAATAATAAAAAGTAATAGTAAGTTTTCCTTGAAACTTAGACAATATGGTAATTGTTTGAAAGTGGATTCAAACAAAAAGCTGGACTTTACTAATGGCGGTAACCCTCTATTGTAACTCTGAAGTGAGATAATTTGAGATTAATTTTGGCATTATAATCAACTAAACAAATCACCCAAAATTAATCTCAATTTATCTCGCTTCAGAGTTACAATAGAGGGTTACCGCCATTAGTAAAGTCCAGATAATTTTTTGAATCCTTTTTCGAACAATTACCATATTGTCTATTTATCCAGAAAGCTAACTGCCATTTTTAATTATTTTGCTTAATTTAATTATCATTTAATTTCCCCAATCAAATATATTCCTACAATATTAAAGGAGATATATTAATCTATATTCAATTTAAAAGAATTGGTAATGCAGGAAATAACAATAATTCATTGATAAATGGGAGTGGAATGGGGTAAGTCGGTGCGGCTACAAGCAGTCAATTAAACTATCAAATTGACAACGTTGAAGCCACCTATTATTAACATTACTTTGATGTTAAATCTATCATAGTATTATTTATGATAAACTTCTTTATTTTTAATAGTCAGTAGGTGGAGGCACGAACATTTTTGCGAACCCAAATAACTTGATAAATAACAATGCCAATAACAATATCAACACATCGACCATATCTTCTGGTAATAGTGATCCAATCATTAAGCCATTCACATATATAAATCACTTTTATGAATTGAGCTTTTTTAATGATAAATCTAAGGAATTAAAAATGAATAAAAAAGTACAGGATTCACAATAAGCACACCAAACTTGAACAACATGAATATGCCTTCATCAGGAACTGGCAGCATCGGTATTCCATAGTAATTTCTTAATCAAATGTCAAACACACCCATTTCTTCCAGTAATGGTATTATTAGAGTAAATCATATAATAATATTATTGCATTTTTAATAAATAGATTTTTATTTGGTATATTCATCATATATAAACAATACATAGAACTAGGCTGTATCAAGCTTTGATGCTAATTAAATGATGCAATAGTCTGATGATAGAATCACAAATATTTGAAATTTTATGTTTTTTATCAAAATTAGGAATGACCATGTTAAAATGGGTTATTATTATTTGGGAGTAAAAATACAATAGTAATTGTTGAAGATTTGTTATAAATATATATATAAATAATAGTATTTATTGTTAAATGAAGACAAGCAGTTTCCTTGCGAATACCACATCAATCCAGAAGAACAAGAAAAACATCATGCAATAACAATAACAGCTTGGATAGATGTTGCAGACTCCTCAATCAGTAATAATTATTTTTAATATTTAGTTTATTATAAGAAATATCTGGAGTTTTTTATCAAAACTTCTATGACACTTATAAATACTATGAATAAACCATGAGCTTACTAAATCTTCCACCTACCTCATCGCAATCCCAACCCAACCTATACAATCTTCAGGCACTTCTTCAATCAATTTGTCATTATATTTTTAAAAATTTAATATAATAAGTAAAATATATAAAAATTATCCCACTTGCTTATTAATATCGCAAATTTAAATGCTATATTAATTCAAAATAATCAACTTAATCAGTGGAGATAACAGATTTGACATCACTTTTGAGAGTAATTGGACACGCCTATCAACAACTATGTTTGTACAGATGCCAAGAAAGTGTTAAGATATTTGGTAAATTGTCAAAGAAACAGTACACTACTGGATGGGTTCTTGCTCAAGTTGGAAAGTGCTACTTATACATATTACAATTTTTGCTTTCAGAATATATTTAATCGTAGAATAAATTTTGTTTAAAAATAAAAATAAATGTGTGCTACTTTGAAATGAGTAAGTACACTGAAGCTGAGAAATTCTACAAGAAAGTATTAAATGTAGAGCCATATAGATTAGAGGGATTGGAATATTACTCTACCTGCTTATGGCATCTAAGAAAGCAAGTAGATTTGTGTTTAAACAATAAATAATGATAATTGCAATTTAAATCTTTGTAACCTCATATTTGTGCTATCTATCTAATCATGCTTTGGAGAAATCTTTATTTGCACCAGAGACTTGGTGTGTAGTAGGAAATTGCTACAGTCTGCAAAAAGAACATGAAACTGCTCTTAAGTTCTTTAAACTTTTATACTCTTAAAAAAAATGAACTAAAATTTAAATCTATAGCATTGATTTAACTATGAGATAATACTCAAGTTTATTATTGAGTTTGTATAATTCTTCAGCAGAGCAATTCAACTGAATGGAAACTTCGCATATGCTCATACACTTTCAGGCCACGAGTACGTTTCTAATGAGGACTTTGATCAAGCCAAGAAATGCTATCAGAAAGCACTCACTGTGGATGAACGCCACTACAACGCATGGTGGGGTCTTGGAAATATCTGTCTGAAGCAGGAGAAATTTGATCAGGCTGCCTAGTTATTCACAAGTGCCGTTTAGATCAATTAAACACATTATAAAAATTTTAAAACTCACTAAAGATTATACACGAATATTAATTTTCATCAATTAGAGATCATCAATCCTGTTTACATATCTGGGCATGACTAAACATAATTGCGCTCAACCAGGTGAAGCATTCAAATTATTATAATCATTTCTTCTAAATTAAAATTCTATCACTTTCAAGCTAATAACTTGCTAATTACATTTTGATATATTGCAGTATTTCGAGAAGAGTGAGCAAGTAGACCCAACAAACTCCCTGAATAAATTCCAAAAAGCCAACGTGCTGATTTCCCTCGACAGAAACGATGAAGCCCTGTAGGTTCTACTTGAATTGCTGAAGAACTGCCCCAGAGAAGCTCCCATTCATGTGGTTATTGGCAGATTATACAGGAAAATGGGCAATATAGAGGAGGCACTTAAGTACTTCACCAAGGCACTCGACTTAGATCCAAAGGATACCAACATGGTCAAAAGTTTAATTGATATGTATTTTTTTATCATAAATTAGCAATCAAGAGTCACTTACGTATAATAGGACTCATTAATAATATTAATAGAAATTAATTGACAAGATTCATTCATAAGCAGGACCAAATGGCGCACTGGGAGGAAACGGAATGAACGGCGGAGGGGACCTTAATGACGATGGAGATATCCAAATTCTCTGATCAAAATAGATTTGAAAATCACGAAATAATGTAGACTTGAAACCGAGAATAAATGTATAAAGTATATTCTTTTCTCTAGTCTTGTGAATTAATTATAAGATTACCATTATATTTACATGATATTTGGGTTTATAGAACTAAAAATAACCATTTAAGCAGATGTTTAAAATAAAACAAGTTAAAGTAATGAGATAGGGATAGGTGGAATTTTAAATCTTACAGAAATTAACAAATTTTATTAATTTAAATACTAATATATAACTTTTAATGGAGCAAAAGAACTAAAACTCAAACAATATTTTATAAAACCAGCAATAAAAGGTAAAGATTTTTAAAGTTTCATTGAATTTTATCATAACCTATGCGTATTTCATTTTTTTGACAATTTTTATAGTTAGAGAAAGAATTCTACTTCACAAAGCTAGATTTGATGAATACAAACGACTTTGTCTACGTTTTCGTGGAGTTCGAAGAGCATCCGACTGATTTGAAGCAAGATTTTACTGTGGGCACTTTAACCATTTTGAAAAGTAATTTGCAAACCACTCCTATTTTCTCTGCATAATGTAAGTTAATGATCAATTATGATTAAATGAGATGCTATATGAAAATATTAATCCCGAAAACATATTAAATTACTTCTTTAGTGCAATCAATGTCATGTTTTAACAAGGAAATAGAATGGAACTATGCATATTTCAAGAAAATAAGGCTTTCATTTTACAGAAGGCTAAAAGATGTAAAATTCGCATTCAAAGACCCTCACTAATCTTATAAGAGTGACGATATCGAATACATGCTTTAAGATGAAAAACCAAAGGTAATATATTGCACCGTTTTAAATGATTCCTTTTTCTTATAGTTCAGAATCTACTTCAAAGTATAGCAGCAAGCTGATGTAGTAGCATTCGAGTGCAACACCCTCAAACCCCAAATTCAACCTCAACCCATGCATTATTTCGCAGATAAACTAAGTGAATACTTCAAGAGGAAGAACAAAGAACTCGATGAAATAAAAAACGAGAGAGATAAAGAGCGAAAAGAAAAGCTTTAAGCTATGAGTGAACTATAGAAAGTCATTAAAATCCAGGAACATAGAGAGCTGAATTTGATGCAAAAGTTTTGCTTGATTGTTAATGAAAAGAAGGCAAAAATTTCAGAGCTTAAAAGCATAGTTAAAGCTCTATAAGAAGAGGAATCTTTAAGGTAGCAAGCTTAGCTATAGCAAAATAATCATAATAGCGATAAGAATCAGAATTCAAAAAATTTGAAAGGGGCTAATAATCAGGCTAAAGCTAATAATCGAAAGATAGACCTTGACTCTATGATGGAGAATTTAGATTAATTTAATTAAGGAGATTTGAACAGAAACTAAAATTAGCTAGATTACTAACAGCCAAACCTTCAATCCAACGTCAACTCATAATTGAGTTCATTGCCTTAGAGTAAAAACCAATACAAAAAGCAAGAATTCATGCCAAATAAAACCAAAGAGTAGATAAACTAAGACGTGAGATAAAACACACTTCAGTTCTTGTAATCACAAAGTTAACTGTCATAGAACCAGAAATCACAGTAAATTAATAGTTTGTTGCAGACTACATACCAACTTGATACCTAGCATTAACTAAATAAAAAGATAGCCTTATCATAAATGCTTAATTAAGGGGTTAATTTAGGGAAAAAGCCAAGAGTTTATAGTAAAATTCAAAAAATGCCCCAAAATTAGAAAATTAATCATTTAAATAATTAAAATAACACAGATTTGGCCATGTTAGGACAAGTTGAAGAAGAATTTAGCGGGAATAATGAATTTGACAGTGAAGCTTTTGATAGACCAGACTCAAGATAAAAATAGAAAGATAAAGAATTGTATGAGAAACAGAATTCCTTGACTGATTTATTTTTTAATTGACATTACCTATTTACAAGTATAATATTCTGATTGAATTAATTCTACTTTATAACATTGAATAAATTGAGCTAGGAATAATATTCTATTAAAACTAAAAATATAACTTTATAGATTTTAATTTTGGGAGGAAGTATAATGACTTTTAGATATTTATTTTTAATTTAAATGAATATGATTTTAAAATAAATTTTAAACTAAGTAATATTCATTTAATATTATAAGAAATCATGGAGTTATGATTAGTCTCAATAAGAATAAATAGATGATAAATCCTGAATATCCATGCTCTAGAATTAATAGAAAAAATTTGAAAATTCAGGATATTTAAATTTCTAATTATTACAATGAAAGGTAATCCTAAGATAATTGCAATTTGTAATAACAACAAAATATATATTTCACAAGAATATTCTTAAATCATTTTATCTCATTATAAAAAACATATAACTTGCCCCCCCCCTTTAATTTCATGATTATAAGAAACTTTTAATTTTTCTAGTTTTATACTTTATAATTCATATTTCGGTGTGATTACTTCTTTGTGTTATCCGTATATATACATACTAACATTGAATTCGGCTCAATCTTGAGTAAAAGTATTTTTCTCAGGGTCCCAAGTATGCAGCATTTTGTTAATTTCACCCTCATTAAATTTCCATTCTTTCATGCTATTGTCAATGAGCATTAACCACATATCTTGTTCTTGTTTTTGGAACAGTTTCTTGAAAAATGATACTACTTTGCCTCCTCCTTCTTAATTTTTATCATTTATCTTTAACTATTTATAAGTCACTAGAATTATATGATAATTTTATAATTCTTTTGTGCCCTGATTGCTCTGATCATCGCTGTCTGAATCAGAGTCCGAATCTAAGCGCTAATTAGACCTGCTTCCCTAATTTTTAACATCAAGCAAGTTATCTGATTATTTGATTGAAAGCTTATTACTTTACGGAGTCTCCTCGTAAGTTAACGTTGTATTGCTGTTTTCATTATTCTGCCTATTTTTATTTCGCTTTTTCCTTGAATTTTTCAGCGCACTCGACTACCCAGATATAGCTGCAGTGTTAAGATGTGTTTAAGATTTTATTTAGTTCAGGATGTTCCAGAGCTCGTCTTCTTGAAGGAGCTCTTCTTCCAAGAATTTTAGGATTGATAGGATTAACTTGTAGAAGAAGATCCATTTGTATTGGTAGAATTTAGAGAAAAAGGCGCTCATCTTTTCTAGGGGGATTACTGAGGCGAATAAACCAAAGATCCAGTCTGATGCATACATCTCTACTTTCAAGTTGTGTAGACACTAAAAATATATATTAGAGATATAATAATATGGAATTCAAATTAATTTAAAGGAATTTTACAATCAAATTTATCATTAAATTATGTTAATTACGTTTAAATAATATATTATATATTTAAAACAAAAATTTTCTTATGCAGTTACTGAATTTAAGGATTATTATTTAGAATGATGTAAACCAAACAAAAGAAATAGGATATAATCTAGAGCTTATATCATAAATTAATTGGTGACTAAATTTTATTATGTACAATTAGTTAATAATATCTAGTAAAAATTTAATTAATGATAGAGATAAAATTGATAAGATATATTTAACTAAAAATATCCAGTAAGACACATGTTTACCCAAATTAAATAAAAATATTTATGCAATAATATTTACAAAATGACTAAAGACTTAGTGCAGGTTTTCCATTATAAGCATGTCTATGATTTAGCTATGTTTGAATAGCCCCGGTAAACCATGCATATAGATATCTCTCAATTCACAGTCTTCGATTAAGGAGACGAATAACCAAAATGACATGACTTCATTTGCGTGAAATAACAGTGAAGCAACGATAAAGTTCATACCTTGCACATAATCTAAAGAGTAATGTTAAACTAAACTAGAAATAACTTACCAACTTAATGATCATAATTAGCAAAGGCAGTTAGCACTCTTCGCAACTTCTCTACTCCCTCTGACCCTTCCTTGAAATATTCGTGATTAGGGAAAGTTCTATTGAGGTCTCTTTGAATCTAATTTTCAGTTTCTTTCTCTACTTCTTGTTTTAGCAGTTCTTAATAGGTAGACTTCAGTTTCTTGTAATCTTACAGCGAAGTCTTGTTATATCTAGCGTACCAATTATAGGCTTCTTTGCATAAATATGGATATATTGGATGCTAACCGCAAGTGCAGAAGAACTTAGGCTCTTTAGGTTTAGAGTTCAAATCTAGCTATTGCTGTAGTTCTTCTTTATTGAAAATATTTGAAATCTTGGAGAACAAGCTATTTTTAATGTTGCTTATTGAGAACCCACGCTCCTCATTGGTATTGATCTTTATTTAGCCTTAACTGTTATTGAGAAAGTTTTCTGCATTTAAACTTTCAAGTTTACTCATATTTAGCAATTAAGAAGATCCAGGCATTTAACTTACTCCCCTACGAACTGTATCAAGCTGTTCAGTGTCATTATTATTTTCATTAGAAGTATAAAACTTGATAACATTTTTATATCTGTGGTACCACTATATCTCTAATTATAAAATTCTCTTGAAGGCTTATCTATATTAGGGGACATATTTTCATAACCAGATGTACCTTAACCATGATTAACTGCAACAGCATTTTGAAACATATATTCCCCGACATTGTTTTACAACCTAAACGATCTCTCTGCACTCTTGAAGATACGCTTGCCGCTTAATCCTCCACTACCACTACGACCTCCCTGTGTGTTAGACCCTTCATTATCGTTATCAGTGAGGAAGTCTTCATTAGGATCGTCTTAAACATTTTCAAGTTATTAAGTGCGGCTGTACTTGTTACTGCTGGGCTCGTCTGGTCTTGTAGAAGCATTGAACTAATTCAAGATCTAATTTCGATTGTTAATGTTCTCATTGAACTTTGACTTGAAGACGTTATTCTAAGGCTCTGATTGAACTTTCAATATTGACCTACTTTCGCTTTAACTATTCTTTGTCGAGTGAACAATAGAATTCTGGTAAGATTTTGATACTTGGTGAATATTTTATGATTAATCTCCTACTCCACCAAACTGCGTAAGTTAATTCTATAATTAATCACTGTTTGAAACTAAAGGCAAGTATGGTTGATTATTCTATCTGAAATAATTATCTTCAATCAGTTAGTTCTAGTATTGCTGCTAATCTAAGCCACTCATGCTCTTTATGTTGTTATGGTTATATTGATACCTCTGTGTTTCTATAGGCTATCTTATCTATCCTTTAATATAACCGCTTTAGAAAGACTAAGGCTAATAGTTATTCTGGTAAGTTTACCTTTAAGTGTTGTTGTGAAAAATAACTTCTTGTTCAATAAGAGTGTCATTCACTTCGAAGGGATTGCTGATTTAATGCTTTAGTTGATTTTAATCCTTGTCTCTGAATGATTAAACTGTTAATTCTCTTCCAATAAATAGTTGTTGTAAAATAATATTGATAAATGATTGTTAAATATTACACTAATCTTTGAATGATATCAGATTTCTGCTTGAGATTACCAATATTTCCATAATTATTCAAAGATTAAGACTTATTCTGAGGCCTGACTTGCTTTGTACTTGATACTATTTAACTACCTTTATAGTAATTATTAGCTATATTTTGACTCTTATTGAGCCCGCTATTTCCACCACTTTCTGAACCATTCCCCATGCTGTTATTATGTTCTCTTTAACTTTCACTATTTTAATCATAGCCGTACTTACTATTGTTGCTATTCAATTGAATTTCATTAATGCCACCGCGTCTGCTATCTTGTGAGATATTCTAAGCCACTATAACTCCACTGCCTGAGCCTATCACTTAGCCGAATGCCTACGATCTTTGCATTCCACCCAGAGATTACTTCTTTTGTTAGGGTTGCTGAGTTTAGTGGTATTAGGATGTTGGCTGCTATTATTGTTGCTAGAATTAAGATTAGCTGAGACTCTGCTTTGAGGTGGGTTGTTGGTAGGAGTGCGAGTACTGAGATTTGTTTAGCTCATTATTTTGGAAATTTCTTTGTGAATATCACAAAATAAATAAACTGACAATCAAAACCCCAAAACCCTTTCAGTAGTTTGATTGAGTTTTTGATTGATAAAAGTAGACTATTAGTGCATACTTTATTAGGGTTTAATAGGGCTTATGTAGGGGTTTAATGTTTAAATATTAGTATTTTAAGTGAGTATAACAAGCGAGTTTTTAAAATACTTCACACAAACATAAACTTAGAGTCATGCGGCAGTTCTCTGAATTTTATCTTTCTAAGTTGATGTTTGATTGTTTCTATTGTTTGTTGATTCTCTTATCTTGGCTTGATAATAGTTGAGTATGCAAGTTCTCTGAGACCTCCATTTATTTTATTTTTATCGAGATATTGTTTGATTCTTTGCTTAGAATCTCTCTCACCCCTGCAGCTAAAGTAATCGTTTCTT